>JAUZST010021269.1:0-32286 GCA_034779995.1 Parotocinclus haroldoi
TGTGTGTGTGTGTGTGTGTGTGTGTGTGTGTGTGTGTGTGTGTGTGTGTGTGTGTGTGTGTGTGTGTGTGAAATATCTCCTAAAACGGTATATGTGTGTGTCTGTGTGTGATTTCAACTAAAACACAGTGTATATGCGTGTGTGTGTGTGTATGTGTGTGTGTGTGTGAGTGAGTGAGAGTGAGAGTGAGTGTAAGTGTGATTTCTAATCAAATGCAGTGTGTTCTGCTTTCTTTCTGTCTGTCTGTTGGACTATTTTCAGTCCAGCCGTGACAATAAGATGTTTTAAGCAGCACTGATGTGTCTGATCCACTCATACCAGGGTAACACACACTAACACTCCACCACCAGATAAGTGTCAGTGCGGAGCTGAGAATGATCCACCACCCAAAGAACACCTGATCTGTACTGGCCCTGACCATTAAAGAACAGAGTAAAGGGGAAGAACTAAGTATGTAGAGAAGCAGATGAATTTAAGTCTGGAGTGGCAGATCTACAACGAACAGTGAGCACTAAAACTTCAGTAAAGAATAAGCAGAATCTAAACTGAAACGTATACAACAATATACCAGAGCCGTACATTCGATTGTAAATCTCCCCTTTTCACTATTATTTCACTTCCATTTAGTAACAAAAATAACAAATGTATTTCATGCAAAGTTTAGTTGTTTTATTTTTTATTTGTCCATTTCTGTGCATGTTTATCTCTTGCATCTGCACCGTATATGCACAAGCCTTGCTTGTATATTATTAATAGCCAGATTTATGCACCTGCGCTGAAAAGTCCTTGCGTTCCTTCACAGGCAAGAGATATCCACACGTTATAATGTTTCACTGGTGTAAATCTGTGGTCCAAATCGGTCATAAACATGAGAGCTGTATATGTAATACTATCAATGGAAAAAATAAAATGCTCTCTCTATTTAATCTACCTAATCGAATCGAATCTATCTATATATCTATCTCTAATTTTATCTATTGAATCTTTTCTGTTTATCTGTCTGTCTCTTTCTCCCCCCCCCCTCCCTCTGGTGCATGCTGGGAGTTGAATGTGTGATCATGAAGGATCTGTGCTTGTACTGAAGGGTTTCTGCTTATTCTTTTTGTGTTTTCTCCACTTTTCCCCCCAAATATCAGGAGGTTGACTTTACTAAGGTTTCACCACCAGGTGCAGTAGGAGGGCCATAGCGGCTTCTTTGTCCCTCTCTAATGGTTTAAGGTTTGTCCCGGTCGCTAAAGCAACAGTTGAAGACGTGCTTTTAGCAGTGGGGAAAAAATGTTGGTTCCCAGCAGATTTACTTAGCTTGAATAAGGCTGTTGTTGTCTTTCTTAAAGATGAACGCTGTGTTTATATGTCAGTAGAAAGCGGGATTTGCCGGCAACTAAAGTCGTAATGAGGTATTGGAAAAGGCGCTCAGCCATTTGGGTAAACCTGCATGAGCACGACGCTGAAACGAGTCCTGTCTTTTCAGAGACAGATATTTAAGTCCGGATGAAACGGTATAAGAACAGGTGTCATCTGCAAAATTAAAGTGGAATAAGACAGAAGCTTTATGATGATGTTCAGAGACGGGTCTTTACCACTACTTCCTGTTGATGTTCTGTGGGGTGTGGTCCATTTTCCCTCCCTCAATACGGTGGAGGGTAAAGGCCAAGAAAAATCCCAAGGCCTCCACCCTGGTCGTCTCGTGCAGAAGACGGGCCACCGGTATTTACTTCATTCTTGGCTTCACCCTTGGGCTGAGTTCTCGTTAGGAATATGTTGGGGTGATAAAAGTTGAAGTTGTAAAGTGATTATGAAAGTAATGATTCCAATAAGAAAGATTATCACCAAATGAAGGAGCACTCCCTGAATCGTCTTAGAGTTAAAGTTCTGTAATGCATGTTTGTCTGTTTGAGTTTCTTTTTCAGCTGTAGTTGTACAAGCAGCTGTAAATTGTCTTGACATTTCCATTTTCTGAGGCTGAATGTGTGTAATAAAAAACAATTACTAAGCTAATGTGTGTATAATAATCAAAGACAAGAACAACTGCTTTTTTGCAAAATCTCACAGTAGAACATGAATAAACGAACCAGCTGCAGCTAAACTTAAGCTTAAGACACATTTAAAACGTGCTACGATTCGTATCTGATAAAGTATATACTTTAAATATTGAAAGACTGAAAAGAGGAAGGGAAACAATTCTAGCTCTAACTGACAAAGTAGGAATATGTAAAAACAAAATGTCAGAGCCACGCCACCAAAATGATCTAAGAAAAGGAGTTTAGGCCAATCAAAGTAGAAGAATTAGTGTGGTGACCATCCATAAAAGGTAGAAACCCGAGATGCCGAGGGCATCTTGCACTTGACTTTGATCGTGTGTACATGCTCCCTGAATTACGTTCCCTCTGAGATAGGTCAGTGCGCGTGGTGGAACAGCTGCTGAACCATCTGAGAACAGACTTTCTGGATATCTGGATATCTGGACTAATGTTCCTTTTCCAGAGCTGGTGATCAGCATGGAATGCGAGGACTGGACGGGCGGTCAGAGGAAGCTCCTTGCACTAAGAACCCCAGTTCTAGGGAGATTCAGTGGACTGAGCAATTACAGAGACATTATATTCTGCCTGTACTAAAGTCATACATTTCTGATCTTTGATGGATTTACAAGAAACAAAATGGACTGAGATTGTTGGGGCTAACTGGTCCCCGAAAGGCAGTTGGCCATCTTTGTATAAGAGACCTACTGAAAAGAGAGTGGGAGACCTCCCGTGAAGGAGCCCACATGGGAGTCTAGCCACAAACAGGCACGTGGCACGGCTGGATCCTTCATTTGGGGAGAGGTGTCCTTTTTGGAGGGTTTCCAAGACAAATTTTTTCATGTTTTTATACAATGCTCATGTCTGTACCCAATTTTTTATTTAGTAAAACATTGGGGCTTGGAAATCTTTTGTGCTTATTTATATATGGACAATTACAATCAGTAATTTGGTGCAGTAGGAAGAACAGGATTATGGGATGTGGAGGAACTGACCCTATCATGATGGTGAGGGGATTGGTGATGAAACGGCTGTTGCTGGAACACGATTATTACTTTCTAATCGAGGATGTGGGTGCTTTTTTTTTTGCTGGTTTAGGAAATGTTTTGCTCTGGTGGGTTTTCATTTTGTGTGTGTGTGTGTGTGTGTGTGTGTGTTATGGAAACTAAAAGGGTTTATCTTTCTCTCTCTCTCTCTCTCTCTCTCTATCCATCCAAGTTGTTTAGTAAATATGTCAGAACACTTCATTTAATTACTATATCTGTAAACACCTTTACTCATAGATTTGTATTTCCTATTGCAGTTTGTTTGAATTGTTACAGTTTCACATCACTATTAACGTTTGCACAACAGCAATCATTTTACTACAATCAGTACAAACTGCAACACCTTGTTGATAACCCTGCAAAAGCGTTTGCTCATAATGAATAGTTCAAAATAGTCCAAAGCAAATTTTAAAATCAATGAAAGTGTCAGTGTCATCAAAATAAAAAAGTCCTGACCCCATTGTTCATGAGCAAGAGAGTCAAATGGCTTTGTCATTATGTTTTCATTGACAGTTCACTCTGTAAATGCAAAAAAAAGATTGAAGCTAAAAACAGCGCTGTTCACTGTTAGCACCCCCATTTGAAAACTACAGTTAAGTTACGCACGATTGTATTCAGTGAGGAAAACGAGTACAAGACGATAAATATGTCTGTTTCACATCTCGTAATTCTAATTTGTTCACAGCACTGCACAAAAGCAAAGTACAAACCTATTTACAACAAACTTAAGAAGCACACTTTGGGTGGAGCTGTGCACAACTGTAAACAATATTACAGTACATATCATGTAGGCTTATCATTGGTGACGACAAATGCTCCTCATCAGTGAAAGCTGAGAGAAATCCTTCAATTTGGGAGGTATTTTCAGGACAAAAATGATACACAAACGCAGAAAGATTGACTCATTTTGACAACTAGTTCAACATTTTTGTATGTACAGGGAATTTTGTTATATAGGGAAAGACCGTTCAGCATTTATAAGTATAGTTAGTTTTGACTGACATGACATAAGCAAATGATAAGCAGAGGACTGTGTGGAAGCGACTGATGCCTGTCATAAAGCATTTGTAATTTGTCGATGATGGACAGATGACTAAATCCTGCGGAGGTTGAACTAACAGTTATGAGAATTTGAATTCTGATCATCGAAATGCACCAAAGCCATTGAGAAAAGCTATTAGACCTCGGTCGTTAAAGCGGACGTTGATCAGGCGCTGATCCTGCAGTCTAAATGGCACTGATAGTTGTTACAGTGAATTGGTTGTTTCTGTGTGTAATAGGTTAGTTCGTTAAATTAAGTCAAGAAACCCCCAAATCATCCCCACAAGCAAGTCAGTGGAAAGGGGAGGCGACTTTTAAATCTGCACACACAGTCAGAAGAAGCCGGCCCTCACCGGGCTATTGCACTAAGATGATAGAATGAGCTCAGTGTTAAAGAGAAGTGAAGTGAATTCACTCGTCAGTTCTGACTGATAAAACCACCTGTCTGTGTCTACAGCAAGGCAAGGCCAGATTTATGTGCACGGCTATTTGTGTTTACTGCAACACTGACCTTTCTCTTTCCTGCTCCAGAAGGCTGGTGAACTCGTCACTTTTCTTCATGTACTCGCTGTGATTGCGCTTCTCGTCCTCCAGCCTGTATAACGCTTGTTTGTGTGCTTGCTCTACGAGCAGCACTTGTTCCAGCATCTGTCTGTATGCCTCTCTCTGTTTCTCCACTAGTCTGTCCAACTAACAAATACAAGCAAGCACACGCACACACACACACACACACACACACACACACACACAAAGTGCACCGAATTAAGAATCACATTTCCAGCCTTCAGTGTTTGTTCTTGTTTTGTTAGACACCGACCTCTGCGATGGGCTTCTCGTAGATGTCTTCCTGCCAGCCGCAGCCTTTTCCCTGTATAGCATCTCTCTGCAGGGCCTGAAGGACTTTCTGAGGAGTCACAAATCCATACTGACTTTCCAGTAGTGCCAGATCTATTTTATCTGCTCTCAGCACTGTGATTACTTCATCTCTGGCCTATAAGGACAATTCACATGTTCAGCTGGGATTAGTTAAGAATACTGCTGGCTTATCTAACCTATATCTTAAAATATCATGATTATCAGCCCAGACGCTTCCCTCAGTGACTAAGCAAAAGCAAAACTTCTCCAAACCTCGTCATGAACACACACTAATGCCAGCAGGAACAACGTAATCAAAGGCCAACATGATTTCCATATTAAACAGTTATTTTTCTAAATGGAAATCCATTGACTCCATGTTCTGTTCTAATGGAAATTTTATGAATATTTTGTTATTTATTTCAACCTAATTTAGCTATAATTTAATATACATTGAGTATTTATTTAATTAACATCTAGGCCGCCCATGGAGGACGGGTCTCCTGTTGAGTCTTGGTCCTCCCAAGGTTTCTTCCTACCATTTTAGGGAGTTTTTCCTTTCCACTGTCGCCCTAGGCTTGCTCAACTTGGGATTGGCCTCTTATGATAATGTAAAACTGCTTTGAGACAATGCTACGTTGTTAAAAGCGCTATATAAATAAAATTGAAAAATAATTGAATTGAAAAACTCTGCTAAATAAACATTATAAGAAGGAAACCTTGGGAGAGCACTAATTTATCTGGTCAAATAAGTTTGTAGTAATAGTTCGAATAGAATAAATGCATTATATAATAACAGATGAATAAAATGTTGAATGAAATGGCATAAAAGGAAGTCTATCAGCATTATTTCGTCCGATACACAAAGTAATCTTTTAGCAGGATAGACCTTGGCACATCGCCCCCTGCCAACCAGGGAAAGGAACAGAGTTACTACCCACTGGTTACTAACAATTGTTGATAAATACTGTTAAGGAAGTGGGTACACCTGCTCAACTGCTCCTTTACACAAATATCTAATCAGCCAATCACAGCGCAGCAAATCAATGCATTTATTTATTTAGACACGCTTAAGACGACCCGCTAGTTCAAACTGAGCATGAAAATGGGCAAGTGATGATTTAAGTGGTTCACACAGAGCCATCTCTACGGTTTTCAGAGAATGTTCCAGAAAAGAGAAACTATCCAGTGAGAAGCTGTCTATGGACATTAATGTCTCGTCGATGCCAGAGGTCAGATAAAAATGGAGAGACTTGTTTAAGGTGATAGGTTGGAAACTTGAACTAAAATAGCCAGAGAGAAAAAGAAAAACATTTCTGAATGAACGCATTGTAGCTTGAAGCAGATGGGCTACAACAGCAGAAGAGCGCAACAGGCCAGCTAGGAAAACGCAACTGGGGCAAACCAAAATAGTGCCAAGAAGATTGGAGCATTGCCAGCAGGCCTGATAAGTATCAATTTCGAAATCAAGGTCAAAATTTGTTCTAAACAACCTGAAGGCTGGTAACGTATGATCAACATGATCTTTGGGCCAGAGCACACTGCGCCCATCTTCTCCTAAAAAGTATCCACTATCCACTATGCAGGTTTCCAGTGCGTGCCTCTGAGCCCGGACACAACCATCTGAGGGTTGCCATTGCCTCAGCCTTGCCTGGATGCTGCTTTTGTACCAATTCATGAGTACAATCACCTGTTAACATTGCCTATTTAAAATCACATCGTTATTTAGGTTTTTTTTTTGTTAATTCACTACCAGCTCTATATAGAAATAATTCTATATGATCATTTATATAGTATTTATTCTATACAGGCCTTTATCTAATGAAATGGTGGCCTAAAACTTTTGCACAGTACTGTATAAAATGTCTCAATGTGTCAGTCCGAGCTTGTTGCATGTTTTCACGTGTTCTTGTATTAAATGGGAAGTTTGATAAACCAGGCTAAACAGGCTTTCATGAAATGTTATGATTAAAATTGTTTATTGATAGGTTTCTAAAATATTGATGTAATTGTTCGATTATTTATACGCCATCCGCCACTTTTGAATGAATTTGCCCGGTTATGTCGATAGAGGAGCCATGAAACTCTGAGACAATGCATCAAAATGTTTCAAATAGGACATGCTTGTTAGAATTTGTTTAATCCCAAAGGTTATTTATGGAGATTGTGGTAGAAAACCTTCTAAAGTTTTGCTCTGAAATCACAAAAAAAGAAGCGAGGTTCTGAAGTTTCTCATGAATTCAGACTGAACTTTGATTGCACTCCCTGCACTGGTACCTGCAGTTCTCCCTCCAGCATGCTGAGCAGAAACAGCAGATCATCATGGGATAGATCTCTCCTCTTTCCAGATGCTGCCGTTTGCATCTTGGGCACACTCTCAGTCCAGCTGTGTCCCGGGGTGGAGAAGCTGTTGTGCTGGTGCTGCGCTGTACTCGCTAGGGGTTTACTGAGACTTGATTGGTTGTCCCCTTGCTTGCTGGGAAATGGCTCCTCTTGCTTGGATTTCCATCTCTGCGACCGCGTCAACATCTGAGATGACTTCACCTCTGACATAATCCAGACTGCTGCTAGGGCAATGAATGTGCTCTGGCCTGTATGGAGACGATTGTCATCCAATTCAGGGTCACGCTCCAAAGTCTTCTGGATCAAGCAAGCTTCAAAAAGTGATATAAACATTATTTTATTCACTGTCAAATGTCAAGTTCACCCACGTCTACAATATATTTAACACACTGTCAGTTATAGAATGTAAAGAATAAAATGATTAAGCCTCAAGTAATGTTGTGTTAGTTAATAGTGAAGGAGAGAGAGTGAGCTTTTTCCTTCTTCTTTAGCTGGGGTGGCCATGTCAGTATGCAAAATAAAATGTTTCATTTCCGTAGCTCGTTATATTATATAGAATAGATTATGATAGCAACAGCACATCACTATGGCTCTAGCTTGTTATCATTTGCTGCATTCCAGGTTACATTCAGCCCACCCGTGGGACATGTTCAATTAGTACATTCATTATTAATTTGTAGCAATGTTACAGTACTCGAGCCTCATGCCAGTTTTAAGACCAGAGTTGAATGTGCTTAAGGTAATGTTCATTATGAGCAGAACTTAATTTTCCATTATTAGTAAATCTTATTGAAATATTGTCCTTTCTTTACTTAACCAGCACTCACTCATTTGGCGTCTTCGCAGTAATATTAGAGATATTCTTCCCAGTTTAGTATTCAGTCAATAAACATATTTTAATTTTGAATTAGTATAGAAATGAAAGTAGTAATTTTTTTTTCCATTTCCTCTTTGTATTCTTCTTGTATTCTGTAACTTAATGTTGTTTCGGTTTGGTCCTGATGTTGGTCTTGACTCGTTAATTAAAAGTCTCTGTCTAGACTTAGACTCGGCTCTATCAGGCTTGACTACAACACTCGTGTGTAGCATGTGATTAGAGACATTTGAGAGAATAGGAAATGGAATATGGAAGGAGAAAATACATTAAACCCAGAAAAAAACACATGCCTGTCACCATACACAACCCCAAATAACACAACACAACACAACCAGTAGGGTTTTAGTTAAGACTGCTAGAGTCAAAACCAAGACAGACACATCAAGTTCTGTTTCATCTTTATCATGCAACCCCAATTCCAATGAAGTTGGGACGTTGTTTAAAACATAAATAAAAACACAATATTATTATTTGCAAATACTTTTTTAACCAATATTCAATTGAATACATTACAAAGACAGGATATTTCATGTTCAAACTGATAAACTTTATAGTTTTCTGCAAATTATTCAGTTGAATGTGAAATTTGATGCCTGCCACACATTCTAAAAAAGTTGGGACAGGGTAAGAAAAGACTGGGAAGGTTGTGGAATGCTCGTAAAACACCTGTTTTGAACATTCCACAGGTGTTTGGCATGACTGGGCATAAAGAAAGCCGTTCACAAGAAAGGATGGTCACCGAGGGTCACCACTTTGTAACTTGCACATCTGTTGAAGGCATTAATACTAAAAGGTACATACAGGTTTTGGAGCAACATATGCTGCCATCCAAGAAACTTTCTTTTTCAGGGACGTCCCTGCTTATTTCAGCAAGAAAATGCCAAACTACATTCTGTGTTACAACAGCGTGACTTGCAAAAATGTGCAAAGGTGTGTGGCTACTTGACGGGCGGGGCCTACCTGCAGTCCAGACCTGTCTCCTATTGAAAATGTGTGGTGCAAAATACGACAACAGAGACCCCGGACTGTTGAACAACCGAAGATGTACATCAAGCAATAATGGGAAAGAATTCCACCTACAAAGCTTCAACAATTAGTGTCCTCATTTCCCAAACACTTATTGAGTGTTGTTAAAAGAAAAGGTGATGTAATACAGTGGCGAACATGCCCCTGTCCCAACTTTTTTGGAGCTTTTTTGGTGTAGAAGGCATCAAATTCAAAATGAGTGAATATTTGCAAACAACAATAAAGTTAATCCATTTGCTCAATAAATATCTTCTTTGTAGTGTCTTCTATTGAATATGGGTACAAAAGTATTTGCAAATTATCATATTCTGTTTTTATTTGTTTTTACACAACGTCCCAACTTTATTGGAATTGGGGTTGAACAAGAATAAACATTATCATTATCACATTTCATCACGTAGTTTGTAATATACAGTATAAGATTAAATTTTATATATTATGTATTATTATGTTTTAGACCTAACTAAGGCAATGTAACGTTGGAACGGATGGAATTGTGGTGATGATTCTGTTTCCCAAAATCGCTATGTAAAGTCAAACTGAATATAGCTGAATATATCAGTCTGTCCGTTTTCATTATTAAATGTCAAAACATGAAAATAATCATTTCCAATTTTTTGTGGGCATGGTAAATTAAAGCAAGTGGGGCAAAATGCGCACAAAGTCTTAATTTCAGGCAATTAAAAATAAAAAAATATATAGTCTGTTGATTGGTAACCGAACTACAAGATCTTTTAGTACATCTGAGTGCAGATTTTATTTAGGCATTTAATGAAATAACTTATTTTTCTGTTAGAATAAATTGTTGATTGTCTCGACAACAATTTCGGATTCCACCTTACCCTGAGACTGAGACGAGAGCAAGTCCAAAAGAGAGACCTTTATGGTCTCGAAACCGGACACGAGTACTAAAACCCTTAAAGTACCAGCATTAGAAAAGCACAGTGAAATCAGTAGTTGGGGTAAGAATGGACAGTTAAAAGATTTAAACAGGATAGTATTCAAGCGAATCTGAGCCGAAGAAAAAGTGACGGAAAAGACGTAGTGTACAAACATATGAGGCATAAAGCGAGGGTTAAAGCATGGCAGCCTTTCAAAAAGGCAAGATCCGAAAAATTAGTCTCAATGTCAAATTTCGAATGCAATTGAACTGAACACAAAAGCATGGGAAACTATGAACAGTAACCATGGTTCCCACGTGCTGGCTCAAAACAGCACCTCTGATGTCAGTGACCTCTGACATGTTCAGGCTCATGTGGCATGCACACACTCAAATGTAGAGAGAGAGAGAGTACAATAATAATGACCTGCAGCATGTGTCGTAACAGCCCCCCAACACACACACACACACACAATGAATCCCTACCAAGAGGATTCACATGAATACCAAGAATGTCAGACCCTTGAAGGGGTTTTTGCAATCACACTGAGGTCAGCAACCCATTCTATGAACAATCTTCAAGCCAAAGACAACATTATTCTCAAAAGACAACTTTTAAACTTTTCTATATTGTATCAGGGGCCACAAGCTGTTGTTTTAGAGATTATTTATCAATAACTGCTTCAAACTAAGGTTTAAATTGTTCAAAAGGTAGAAATGTTTTCAAAAAGGTATGTACAAAATGAAGGGTCAGATTCCATCTTTTGCCCAAAACCAAACCCTGAACAGCCACAAACTGTCAGTGTTGCCAGGTGAGAAATGTGAGAAAGAATTATCGTACTCGATACATAAAATGATTTTATTTTATTTTTATTATTTTGAGGGAAAATTATCGTACACATGTCATAAACAAAGTTTTCAGCGCTTCTTCTTCCAGACCGGCTCTGCTTCTTTTTCATTTCTTTTTAATCTTAGTCCGGGCCACTTCAATGTCCAGTGCCTCTATCTCACTATTGCTCAAGTAGGACAAATAGTAGTTACAGGCCAATATCTCTACTAAAAGTCGATTTAATAGAGACATTTCTGGCGTGTTTTATCAGACTTAACAGCTCCGGACCAAACTGGTCTTATGCTGGGTAGACATTTCTTATTTAGTTTTTACATTTACATTTATGGCATTTAGCAGACGTCTTTATCCAAAGTGACTTAAAACTTATACAGTCTTCAAACAGTTGTGGGTTAAGGTCCCAACTGTAGCAGCATTTGGCATAGGTGGGATTTAAACCCTGGATAATTAGGCCCAGAGTCCAATACCTTAGCCGCTAGGCTACCGCAGTCTAATAATAGGAGGTTGTTAAATATTCTAGATTCAGACCCCTCTAACTCCCCAGAGAAGGCCTTTGATAGGGTACTATTTGTTTCTTATGTCTGAGAAGTTTGGCTGCTGGCCTGAATTTATTTCCTGGATTCGTCTTTTGTATGCCGCTCCAACTACCTCTTTTCTGACCAGTGGGACCTTCTTACCACCCTTTCCTCTTGGGTGTGGAACATCTGTCCTCTCTAGCCTTTGCTAATTAACCTGATAGCTCTTGGCTATCTAGTTTCGTCAGCATACTACGATTCTGTCCACAAAATCTTCTTATATTCTTATATGACCTCCATGTATATGTTTCTAATCCCACTTCTTTGCCCTTTCACTTCCCTTATCTTCTTTTCCATTTCAAATTGCACAGAGGAAATGAAGATAGCAGGGCATCATGTTTACCCATTCATTAAAAAAGTAATTTGAGGAAAATTTTATTTCATTGCTCGAAATGATCTCATCTGATTTGGGGAGATGGGTCTCTCTCCCCTTATCCGTTATTGCCATGGTAATCTGATCAAAATGAACATATTGCCTGCATTTTTATGCTTGTTTCAGCATGTTCCCGTTTTAATCAATAAAGCTCTGGTCTTAGCTCTGACTTTTGTGCCAGATGTGGTCACTCACCAGCAAATCATTTGCATGTGTTCTGGACCCCGAGACAGGCTACTGGCCTTTTGGTCTCATGGTTTTGGAACACAAAGTCCTGCCCTGGAAATTCCATTGGCTCTTAACCCTATTACAGCCTTGTTCGGGATCCCCCCCCCCTCCCCATATTTAGGGACGACAGACAGACAGTGTGTGTTACCCTCGATGCCCCAGTAGCTGCGGACCTTCAGTGATCTGCCGCTCTGTGGTCGTCCAGCGGACACTTCCACAGGTCTATCCTGGACCTCAGAACTCTCTGCCCCTCGCCCTCCTCTGGAACCGGATGGGACTTTTAGTTTATTTTAAGCCTGACTTCCCCTTTTGGTTAAATACATGTTTTGTCCTTACTTTACGTTGTGGTCTGTCTGTGGGTTTCGCATCTTGGGCTCCAATTAAACCCTGATGGGGATCCTGGGAATTTGGCGTGACCAGGAATGGACGTACGAGATCCCTGGGCAACCGCCACGTACCAGTTATGTTGTTATATATTCAGGCCATATTTGCATTGTTGAATAATTCTGTATATTTTCCATAAAGAAGGGAGCTAAATAAACACTTGAGTGGGACAGTGAGTTTGAGCTGAAACTTGATTCACGATTCCCAGTGATTCAATGATTCAGTCTCACAATAGCTCTTTCCCAGTGCAGATCTGTTAAAAGTTCGTGTTACTTTTATTTATACATTAATTATACTGTATTTTTAGTGCATCTAGGTGACCGCCACTGACCTAAAATAGGATAGTATTTGTCAACCAAGGAAAATGGAAATCCTGCCCTGAATGTCCAGAACAGAGCATTTAGCATTAGCAGCTAGAGTAAGTGTTTTCACTTTGTCTCCATTATTCACTGAATTACATAAGATTATTCAACACTGAAAGCTTATTATGAAAAAAGCTTTGTGTTAAAGTTTTTGGTCGGCTATAGGTTGTGTTACAAACGGTAACTTCTTTATCATTATTTATCATAGGTTATGCTATTATGCCCTCTATGAGAAAATGCTCCATTAAGTCTTATTACTAGTTTTATATAGTGAGTCTTTCAGGTTTCAGATTTTTTTTTATGACCCCAGATTCCTTAAATAATGTGGACGCTCTAATTGTATTCCTTTTGCGCCCTTGGAAATGCAACATTATTGTTGTTGCCCACTGACATGACGTCCTTGTAACGTCTCTGTTTGTCACGGTCAGAATTGTCTTTCTTACTCCCAGGTTAAGGTCTTGACATCGGCATTAAAACTCTTTTTAGATGTTCTGTTCCGTAGCCAAATAAAATCCTATTCTATTATTAAAATAATCAGCAGGCGAAGGTTAGCTGCTAAATTGGAACACCTGGTATAAATAGAGCCTTTTCCACAGTCTAGTGGCATTCCTCCAGGAAACAGGATCCCTGATCTAAAATGGTCCTCTACTGTCCCATGGGGAATGTCATGTGTATCACACTTACCAGTAATGCCCTTGCTCAACTCTGTGCTGACTAAACACACACCCTACCCAGAAGAGGTAACTGCACTAGCCTGATACGGATAACACTAGCAGTGTCTGTTATGTGTCTGACCATGCATTTCAGTCTGGGCGGACACTGGTATACAGTTCATGGGGTGTAATTAGTATATTTAGATCCAGTTTAAACTACTTGCTGGAACAACCACTGCTGTTGTGGCTCCCTTCACTTTGATTCTAGCAAAGTTCTTGCAAGGTTAAAAGCCAATCTAAAATAAGTTTCACTTCTTAACTGAGCATTCCTACTGGGTAGAGTATTGTTAGCACAGCCTTAAGCTCATTATACCACAGTTGATACCGACCCTTCAATTTGATTGGCTGTCAGACATTCTAGGAATGCCAGTATTACACGATATTGGCCGAACCTCTTTAAGTATTCTTCCATCACATATAAACGTAACCTAGCAACGACACCAGCCATAAGCAAGCAGCAACATTTAAAATGAAAAGACGAGTAAAAGCCGAAATGAATTTATAAACTCTTCTGACTTTGGAAAATTCGTTTCGAATCAAAATTGGAAGATGAAGCTATTATTGACCAGCCTGATACTTCCAATGACCTCTTTTTTTGGGGGGGAAGTTTTGTTACCACTACAAACAAGGATTTTTATGTGCTGGAAAGCCAGAGAAGCAAAGTCAGTACAGTAAAGCAGGCCCTGAGGCCCCCATCAACACAAATGTAATGAATCAGCTTCTAGGTCAATTTTATGGATCAATCAAACATCTAAAGGGAGAGTTATACAGCATCAGCAGATCCATCATCTCCATCACTTCCTATCTTTTATAAACACCATCCATATGGCTAATCGGAGGTTCATTCATGGATCTGTTAAGTCCAGCTCTATATATATATATATGTCAACATATATATATATATATATATATATATATGACCTGCATGACCTCCCCGTGTCTGTGTGGGTTTACTCCGGCTACCCCAGACCAAGTAACCCTAGATTCCTCCCAAAGTCCAAAGATATGCATGTTAGGTTAATTGGTGTCTCTAAAAGTGGTGCTGTTCCTGACTGTGTGTGTGTGTGTGTGTGTGTGCTCAGGCACTGGCTGGGGTACTACCCCGTGTGGATTAAGCAGAAGACAACGGATGGATGGAATGTTGATAAACAAATATTTTTTCTAACCTCCTTACCCTATAATCTACCACTAAAGAGTGAGAACAGAACTGTTTTAGAATTGCAATAATACACTCGAGATCCATGCTGATACATTGGCAATGGTGTACAGATCTTTAGCACACGTGCCTGTGACAGCGGTACACCAGTGCCTCACATTCTGTCATTGTGTCAGTGTTATTGCTTAATTACAATTCACTGAGGGTATTTCTGGATGCTTCGTTTCTGTAGCAGCTCTAGGTTTATCCTTTCTGCCTTAAGCTCTCTGCAAGTACATTCGGTCAGATAATGATGGGGGAAATCTTCCTCCACCAAAAGTACAATGGAAAAGTACAATAAGGAAGGGCAGTTCCAAACACAGCTCATTAGATAATTCTGACCCACTCCAACAGCTAACAATGTGTTTCTGGAGGATCCTTGTCCTTACTGCTTCCCATTACAGATGTTTCTCTTCGCATAGACATGACCTTATTGAGCTTGCCTTATCTGTTGCTTTTACAAGTAGATGCTCTGAACTGTTAATCATTTTGGCTCTAGTGCAGAATGCAGCAGCTCAAGTGCTAACTAGAACAAAATACAGAACTTCTTGTAGTTTTGGAATTATGAAGGTCGCAGCAGGGGGAAATCCCCCCCCCCCCCAAGTGTATGGAAGAAACTTCCCACTTTAGATTCAAACACTCCAAAGGTTTAAGTCTAGGCTAAAAACATGCTTATTTATGCAGGCCTTTGGTTAGAATTAGACTGAGATGAATGGCTCGGGTTACTGGGGCCGGAGTCACGTCTGACCTGTCTGCCTCATCAGGTCTTGTCTTTTTGGCTGAGTGTCTGGTGGTCTCCTGATCTTGATCTTGGTGGTCTCCTGATCTTGTGCATCCTTGCCTTAGACTAAGGGCAGAGCTGGGGTTCAAGAGATTAATGGAGAACTGGGGTTTTGGCTCTATTTGTGACCAGTCAGGTTTGTTGATTGCAGGAGAGGTGGCTGATGTCTCTTGGTGTTATTTTTTTGGTTCTTCCCTTTCTAGCTATGGTGCTAGACCTAAAGGTTCTGGAATCTCATGCTACGTTTAGTACCAATGGTCTTTTAATACTCTCTGTGCTCTTAATAAAAGCTAACTACATTCTCTCACACTAAGTTGTTCCTCTGCCTCAGTCCCACCCAAGCTGTTCTTCCATGAACAGTTCCAGAACCCACCATACTGGCAATGTCTCTGTCCCTCTTCTGATCAAATGAGAATGCCATGCCACCAAGACGTACCTGCCAAGGACACTAAAGCTCCTACAGTCAATCTGGTTACCGGACTAAATAATGCTGATATGCAAATTCTTATATTTGTATCGGTGAAACATAAGTAGTAGGTGTGGTGAGGTGAACTTGGAGAGGAGTGGAACTGGGACGCCAGACCTCACTGCTGAGCCTTCTGGAGGTGTCGGGGGCATAATTCAGCAAAGCACTGACGAAGGGAGGTACCTACCTGACGACCCCTATAAAGAGTTCACAAGGAAGTGGTCGGTTGTAGAATTTGGGTGAGGGGAAGGTACTGGTCTTTGTGTGATTTTGTGTGAGATTACATTTATTTACATTTACATTTATGTCATTTAGTAGATGCCCTTATCCAGAGAGTCTTACAGTTAATACAGTCCTTACAATTACTTACAATCCAAGCAATTGTGTGTTAAGGGCCTTGCTCAGACACCCAACTGTGGGTTGGGTTGGGATTTGAACCCTGGACCTTCTGGTCCATAGTCTAGTACCTTAATGACTAGGCCACCACAGGCCCAAACCCATTACCATGTGACCCAGGTATTAAATATAGGATTGTCATTCTTTCCTGTAATTGTCATTTCATTCATTCGGTAATGCTTACATATAACAACTAGGCCCGCCAAGGAGAATGGGTCCCTGTTTGAGGCTTGGTTCTCCCAAGGTTTTTTTCTAATAAACATCTTCACCATAAGCCTGCTTAGATTGGGGTTGTCCTCATAATTTAATATAAAATAATACAAATAGGATATTATCTCCCATATCCCTATAAGGTCTGGTTGGAATGATGGCATTATATCCATATACATCCACCATCATCACCAGTCACCCAGTAATCAACGCCCATGATGTTGCCGATCAGGAACTCGCACCCAGTTTGCTGTTTTGTGATATTTCCCTATATCTTATCACCACTTTCATTCTGTCTATTAAAGTCCTGGTCAGGAGAAACTCTGAAACTCTGCCTCATTCTTCGTTCCCATTGACTTATCTTTGCTGTCTTTACACTCCTCAGAACTTCCTGCTGACGCCACCACTGATACCCCCTCTAAAACCTTTCCAGGTTTCTGGAGTCACTTTTTCCTCTAGTTTAATGCCAACAAAACCAGTGTCATCCAGTCCTTGGCTAAGTGCCACTGCACTTCAAGAGATCAATGCTTCTCAATACAGAGAAAAAAATGGTGAAAATAAAGACTTGGCTTGAGTATTCAGCACTGCCACTTTTTTCCTGTACTTCTGTCAATGTGGCCAATAGAGCTTCCTTTCACTACATAATCAAATGTCATCTCACATCCAAGGAAATGCTCTCTTAACTTTCCCTTCCTTACTCAGCCTTCCGTCTACCCCACCTACATCCTCTCTCACAGCTAGGGAAATTGTGATCTGTTTTACAGGGTGACCACCCTTTAATTCAGGTACACTGGAGAAAACTTGTGTTAATTATCTGACGTTAACACTCTAACCATTTACTGAGGATGAATTGCTGACACCAATGACCATAACTTTTCTGATAACCTGCCCACTGGATCTAGTAGCATTCACAATTCTCGGGGCAATTGCCAACAACCTTGCACTATATAAAACACCAATGATCAACATGCCACTGATCTGACCTTGTTCCTTCTCTCTTCAAGATTCTCTTCAAGCAACAACTGACATGTTTCCCTCCTTAGACACTTAGATTCCCGTCTTTTTAAGATGACATCCTATTTGGTACGCTCCTTGATCCCTCTGTTTACAAGGTGGGGCATTCTACCTAAACTGCTCTTCTCACAGTACCTGAAGCACTTGAGAGTAATCTTTAATGACCAGTGGAGCTTCTCTGCTAATATTGCCACATTGACTTAATGATGCAGGCTTTTCCTCCAAATCAAGGCAACGGGTGCAAACTCTTTTTGCTGGTCTTCCCATGCATACAATCAGACCTGATCAAACTGCACCTAATTCAGAATTTCCCATGTCACCCCACTACTGCATACTGCATTCATTACTCGTTTACAAAAACAAAAATGGAACAGCACCTTCTTGCCTGGTTGTCCTCATATTAACAAGATTGATCCAACCATGATTCACTTTCATCACCTCATAGGCTTACTAGGAGCTCCTCAAGGATCAGTTCTTGGTTTACTTCTGTTCCAGCCATCCATCCATCCATCCATTATCTTCCACTTAACCCACACAGGGTTGCGGGCAGCCGGTGCCCACCAGTGCACGCCAATTAACTTAACACACGTCTTTGGATTGTGGGAGGAAACCGGAGTACACGGAGGGAAGGAAATGCAGGGAGGACATGCAGATTCCACACAGAAAGGACCCAGGCCGCTCCATTCTGGGACTGAACCCTGGGATCTTCATGCTGTGTGGTTGTAGTTGTACCTTCCTCCTAGTTTTTAAAACAATTATAACATTGTCTTTCTCATGTATCTTCCTGGATGCTCACCTTCTAAAGCTCAGTCTGGACTGATCTATTCTGGCACAGAATCTTTATGTGATTTTGGACAGTAACCAGAATGTTCTAACCACAACACACATCATCTTTTCTGACCAAATAAGCTACTTCCTGGTCTACTATTGTGTTCCATAGCTCCATTACAGAGCATATAATGCATTTAAAACCATAGTGTATCAGTGTTTGTTTTTCATATAACTCCTAAATACGGAGACTCCACTGAGGCCTTCTGTGTCCTTTTCAGGGCTTAAAAGGTTCTGCTTCATGTTGTTTACATTCTTTCATTCAGAACAACACATGTCAACTTAGGTCTTCAGCCTGGTATAGCCTTCCTGAAGACTGAGTCATGCCACCAGGCCAGATGTCTGTGTTTCAGTGTTCTGGCTCCTCACAATTAGAATGAGCTTTCAACACCAATCAGAGTGTCTCTTTCTTCTTCTGAAGACTTACATTTTTTAACAATAGTTAAGATAACGCAATTTCTACAAGCCTTTTTCATTTTTGTGAACTTATGATAAAGCTCTTGTTTATGTTCCTTGTAAGTTCTCATATTTTATTGTGTGTGCCTTAACCTCACACTGAGGCCTGTTAGTCTGATAATGAATACTTCCTACCATGCATGAGTTTTTCTATATAAGTAAAACTGTCGAATGACTGCTGAATGATAAATGTACCAATATAGCGAGATCTACTGGATGTTTTGCTAGTTTTAGTTGCTAATTGATACGTAGTTGGTGCCGGTTTTTAAGATTCACTAAGCACTGATTCTAGCTATGCTGCTGTAGTTAGTGCTGCTGGAGTTTCCTGCTACACCTGGCATCAGTGATTGTTCACTGATTGTGCACTCAGTGCTCTCAAACAAAAAGTAACTACATTTTCTCTTTTATCTCCAAGCTGACGTTCGGGTACCAGCTCCAGCACCTCACACTTAGATGTTCCTCCACCTCAGCATCACTCTACTGGTCTTCATTAACAATGAGCAGTCCCACCAGAGTGCAGGAACTCCCTCAATCATTCAGTTATCAGGGGACAATGAGTCTCCAATAGCTCACCGCTGAGGACTCATTATCTTAAATTGTTATTATTGACTTTGTTTGACTGTTAATACAAACTTAACTATTTCGTTTAACATCTAGGCCATGCCTCATACAGGCAGGATTTTGTAAGGATCTGAAACCGTTTCATTCAGTTTGCAGTCTTCCTTGCTCTGAACGTTTTAAGGAAAAAGACATTTCCCAAGTTGGAGTTGAATTGGGACTGAGAGGACAGCTTGGGCCATACTTAGAGACACCTCTTTCCAAAATACAGGTTATCACACTTAATGAAACCTTCATCACTTTTGATATGGAGGACAAATTGTTGAACATGAAATATGTCACTTAAATAGATTACATTTAGAATTGAAACACATTGTTCCTGACATGCACGAGGGTCTCGTGTAGCATACAGCAAGCAGACTGATTGAACTCGGAACGCCTGTAACGACAGTTTCACTTTTTTGACTCAGTCTTACCTCTGAGAGCCTAGAGCTTCTGCGGATGAATCCAAACCTCTTGTTTCCTTCGCTTTTGTCCTCAGATTGCAGCGGGACTATAGATCAAATGCATAGGCATCAGGATCCTAGTGCTAGATGGGATGATGTTGGAAGGTTGGGGTATTAAGCAAAGCCGGTTAAGAGAATAGAACGCTCTTGTCAGAGCAATAAAACACATTGCAGAGAGGAAGAAAGACTGGACTATCGAATGAAGAGCGAGGGAGAAAGGATGTGAGAGACAGGACCTGACATGCAATGCAAATATCAGTTGGGCTGCTAAATTTAACTGGACGTCCATTCCTAGCTGCACATAAATATCTCCCCCTCCCCCCTTCCCTTACACCTACACACACACGCACACACGTCTGCCTCATCTTTATGGGGACTGCGGCTAATTAATGCTATATCTATATCCAAATCTTACCCTACCCCTAATCTCAGTGACCTAGTGCAAACATTTGGACTTTTTTGGATTATTAAGAATATCAAGCCACCCCCAATGTACTGGTGTGCACTCTGTTATCGCCAAAAGCCTCTTAAGTCCGGTCATACACGCATACGTATTCTGGGGACTTTCCATTGACATCATTTTATATATAATTTTTTTACAAGATAATTGGCCCTCACAATGTTATGTAAGCTTGAGCACACACGCACAGTCTTGGTAATCCTAACATTTTGTCACAGTATGGGAAGAGCGGATTCAAACGCAGAGCCTGAAATGGCCTGCCGGGGTTTGTGGGTATATATCACGATAGAGCGTGACAAGGCGCAGCAGCGCTTCTGGCATTACGCAATCACCAACAAACTGAGGCCGAAAAGTAACGCGATTCCCTAAACTCAAACGATGACTGAAAGGGAAACAGAAATAACGTAACGCTTCGAAAATTCAAACCAATATGAATAACTGAAGTCAAAGGAAATCTCACCACCCAGCACCTAAAGCACTAACATGGACACAGGAAGCATGTTTTACCTTCTGTAGAAGTAAGGAGACCGACCACTTCGTACCATAATTAAGTTAGACGCTGCACACCAGTCACGTCTGGCTTTGGCTAAGCATAAACACACATGCTGAGTGTACAAATCAGAGAGGAAATCAGCTTTTGGGAACCAGTACTCCACTGAGCCGTCCTGCATCATATCACACCTCTGGTGAGGTCAGGATTGTCTCTCATCTGATCGTGCGTTATCTCCACTGACTTCCATTCTATTTCTGCTAACACAGACCCAGCCCGCGCCACACAGAGAGGATTATGGATCCCCTGGCATGGCAGAACGAGGAACAGATGACAGGAATAGAACTTTTGGCAACACTCAAACTGGGAATGCCATATAAAAGGAGAATGTGGGCGGAATAGCTCCTAATCCCTGCTGGTGGGTGATCCGTAAAGTTGGGACAACAGAATTGAAATCCTTTGACTCAAACTCAAATGAAAACCCGTGCGCTGAACAAAAGAGCTCACGAGAGAGAAGGACTCTAGAGCGATTACTTACTGATCCGTGAGGAACAACACTGGAAAAGACCTTAAATGATCTACAGATGCCTCCAAACCTAAAGGTGTAAGAGATGGGATAAAGGTGATTAAGTTAATATATCGAGAGCAGCTGCAGACATATTAAAGTGGCATACTATTTGTTTGTGTTCACAGTATTTCAAAGCGGACTTGAAGACTTTATACTGTACTTACAGTATAAAAAAAACGGACTGACTAAAGCCCGTCCAGACAGACCTGCCAAATGCAACACAAACACGTGAACCATTCAGACACAATGCAATTAAAAACAGAAAAATACATTATTACACAAAAGCTTGGATTAATTTACTGCCTCTCTGTTTGATGCTATTACGTTGTTTAAAAAACTAAAAGTATTAGAGTTTCTCGGTTTAAGTCAAATTTGACCAACCATTGCCAGTTTGTTTACACAAACAATGTTCACCCAGAGAGAACAAACTAACAAAAAAAACCAAAAACACCCAAACAAAAGTATTATTATTATTAATATAATATATAATAATAATAATTATTATTATTATTTCATTGTACATACTCGGTTCATTTATTTATGAGCATGCTATTAGCTCCCACTGCTGTACTTGATGAAACACAGTTGTATTTCTCAGCTAAACCATTTACACCTTTCTATGTAAAGGATAGTTTGGAGCTTGTATATTTTTTATCGTTTCAAATAAAAGAGCTGAGCTGGTTATAAAAATGAGGTGGGTTGGGGGTTAGTAACATATCGCGTGTTCAAATACAAATACATTTAAAAAACGTTGTGCACTAGGCATATGGCTCAGGCTTCCATACAATTTCATTTGCCCTTAAAGACACTAACATGCAGAAAAAAAACCCACTGTGCTCAAAGGCTTTTCGAACTCTTTTTACATTTGACAGACACCTAACGTAAGAGCCCCCTTTACACGTCAGGCACTCTGCTTCGAAACACGGGAATTTCTTTTTAAAAATTGTTTTGATTCATCCTAAAACTTGCATTTACGTTTCTGTATAGCTGTTCGAGGCGTGGGTAGGAACATGTGCCTTTAACGTCACCAGATATCATCAGATATGATCAAATATCATCAACTATCTTGAGACTGAGGCGTTAACAGGATCGAAGGACGATGGCACGGCAAAGCTCTGAAGGACAATGAGATATTAGTAAAATAATGAATAATACTACAATGCAACGTAACACAACAAGAGAATTAGCTTGCAAATTCCAGGTGCTCTATCATGTGCCTTTTACTGAGGGAGGGGCTTCTGTCTGGTCACTCTGCCATAAAGCCCAGATTGGTGGAGTGCTGCAGTGATGGATGTCCTTCTGGAAGTTTCTCCGATCTGGAAACATGATTTTTGGAGCGTAGCCAGAGTGCATCTTGGGATTTTGGTCACTGTTCTTGCCAAGGTCCTTCTCCCCTGATTACTTTGATTAGTGGGGAAGCCAGCTCAAGGAAAGACTATCAAAGACCGAGGTGCAGACTGAACGATTAAAAGTTTACAGAGAAGGTAACTCTACAGTCACACTGTATGATCACTGTTGCCAAATCCCCAGCAAGGAAAGTCACTATAGGTTTACCTAAAAAGGTCGCTCGATGACGTCATCGCCTAATTTGCATAAGGGTCCATTAGGATGGAGAGGAATAACATCGTGGGAGAGACAAGTAAGTAAAAAACACCCTGAACGTGTTTATAACTGCAAATGAAAATTGGTTTGTTATTTTTTTGTCGTTGAAATAGGCCACTAATGCGTTATCAGACCCATTTTATATAAATACATTTTATATTGTTACGTGGGGTGGAATTTTAACCTGAAAAGATACATTGGCAAAGTTACTGCTTTTCTTTTTTTTTTTTTTTTACATCACACTGAAGAAACATTTACGTCTCACTCTGAAAGCCAGGGTGGGATCAGCGGCAGCTTTGGCTTTGAGCATGCGCAATTCATTTGTAGTCCGGAAGCTAAGTGGTGTGGATCTGCTACTCTGATTGCAGATTATGTACTGTGAGAGTAGGGAGTGAGTTGGGAGGGGGCCCACGGGGAAAAAAACGCTGTTTTATCAAAAAATGTTTTAACAAAAATTGTCACAAAAATGTTACTTGACCCCTTTCTCACTCAAGCGAACCCGGGCTTTGGGGCGTGGCCAGTTTATGAACGAAACGCTTCTCGAAATCCAATGTAAACTCTAATAAAACAATATCCTGCACAGTTTTTTAAGTCTCAAAAGGAGGACATGTCCGGGTAAAAGAGGACGCCTGGTCACTCTGTTTTTGCGGGTTCCCACTGGAGGTGTGCAGCCGGACGCTACTGAAGGCTTTTTAAATGAATGCTAAACCTCTATGCATAAGCAGCGAGACTAAAATTGCTCTCTTGCAAGCTCAGTAATATTATCAGTTTTAGACATAATCCTTTTACAGCGATGCTAGAAACAGGCTCGTGTGTGAAAAATCAAAATTAATGAAGAAAAGGTCAATTAAAGTTGCGTAAAGGCGATGAATCCGTTTTTTCCCCCGTATTTTTTTTTTATCGTTGACAATAACTGAAACCGCCAGTAGGGGGAGTAGGAAACAGCAAAGAAACTCCATTCATTTGTAAGGTTCTGCTTACTTCTTCCTTTTTAGGTGAGAATACTTGTCAAAAAGTTGTTTTAAGTTCATTTATATATATATTTTTTATCAATGCATGCGTATTATACAGCAATTTGTCCAGGTTTTAGACCATGACACGTTTTCTGCTTAAGGGAATGTTTACTGGTGCTTTACTTATACTAGAATGAACAGTTGAATGATTTATTTGTGGAAAACTGTAAAAGAGTAAAGAGTCTATGATGTCTAGATAAGCTGTGATGGATGACATACTAATAATGACATATCTAGGGTATTTACTGTTGGGGGTACTGCTGGGATGTTTTAGCATGGAGGTTCACTGTGTTGAAAATGGAAAGTTCTAAGCAGTGAACTAAACAACCCAGTCAATGAGTGTAGCAAAAGCTGTTAAAGTTAACACGAAGTATTGTTTCCAATAGGTTGCATCCTGATGTGAGCCGGATATCCACCAGGGGGCAGCATAGGCAACGGCAAAAGGTTAAAAAAAAAAGCTATTACAGGAGGAATGAATGAAAAAAGTAACAGTTACTTATTAGGACAATGAGTATTTGATGAGATTTAAGTACTAAAATGCTACTGTGCCAAACGTGACATATTTATCAATCCATCCATTATCTTTCGACGGGGTCGCGGGCCAGCCGGTGCCCACCAGGCGACTCTGGGTGCAAGGGCAGGGAGAACTCTTGACGGGGCGCCAATCCATCATAGGGCACACGCACACAGTCTAAGTGGCCTTAGATACTTTAGAGACACCAATTAACCAAACCTGCATGTCTTTGGACTGTTGGAGGAAACCGGAGTAAACCCATGCAGACACGGGGAGGACCCAGGCTGCTCCACCCTGAGATTGAACCCAGGACCTTCTGGTGTGAGGCAGCGGTGCTACTGCTCCCATATTTATTTTATTTATTTATTTGATGTGGCAGGGTATTACACAAACAACAACAATGCATGCTGATAGGGTTCAATATTTATTTATGAACAACCTTTACGTTACACATGTTCAAGAACCGAAGATCACTAATTATGATTTTGCATTTGCAAAAACAAATGACTGAATCTGTACTGCTCTCTGAGGCCGTGTGCGCTGGGCGTTACACAACACAACAGAACACAACACAACACAACGAAAAGCATAGAAACAAGATGGTGGAACATTTGCTATTCAGTGGCTCTGAATTATACCGGTGATAAAGGTGACATGACTCATAACTCTCGAGTTCACTGTGAACGAAACAACTGCTGTCAAAAATCATAGAAATGAAATATTACTGCAGTAAGATATGGAATAATACTACAATGCAACGTAAGACTACAGAATAATTATCTTGTATGATCTTGTCTGGTCCTTTCCAGGTGGGCTTTCATGTGCCTTTTACTGAGGAGGGCCGGATCGGTGGAGTGCTGCAGTGATGGATGACCTTCTGGAAGTTTCTCCGATCTTAAAACATGATTTCTGGAGCATGGCTATTGGGATTTTGGTCACCATTCTTACCAAGGTCCTTCTCTCGCCCCATGATCACTTTGCTAGGTGAGGAAGCCAGCTCAAGGAAGAGTCCTGGTGGTTTAACCTTCTTTCATTTGAGAATGACTGAGGTTAGGGTGCTCTTGGGAACTTTCAGTGCAGCAGAAATTTCTGTAGCAATCTCGCTTTGACACATCTTACTTTCCAAAGTGCTGAGTGAACACGCTCACTGTGATCAAACACACAATCCCTCATAATTAGCAAATGAGCACCCAAATCCTGTTACACTCTAGCCTAGTGTCAGAATAGGAAAAGGGGAAGTAAAGGAGAAACCAGAAAGTCTAAAACGATTACTGATATTAATATCAGATATCAGATTAATATGAGAATCGAAATGAATTATTCCTTTTTTTTTTTAAACATGTATTTCAAAGATTATTTTGCTATAATGATGGATTACAATGTAGCTTTACAACAAATGACCTTTTTATGCTTATACACAACCGTCGTATAAAATTTCTAATAGCCAGTTTAATTGTTATGGATGTGTAACTGTGATAATAATTAATACTCGCAGCATTTCTTTCAAGTCACAATAATGGACGTTTAAATGAAAGTGGGGTTTGTCTTTACATTCTTAGACCACTTGGAGGCGGTTTTTGACCAGAAATGCTGCATGACAACATCTTGAAACGTAATGATACATGACAAACACGGAAAGAAGCTGAAATGATTAAACTGTAACAGCTAATGAGCTTCAAAGAGGAATGTTGTGGTCGCTTGGTGGGTCCAGGGTTTGATCCTAGGTTGGGTGGTCTGGGTCTGGGTCTGGGTCTGGGTCTTTTCTGCGTCCGCACCATGTTCTCTCTGGGTTCACCGCATTCCTCCCACAGTCCAAAAATGTGTTTGTTAAGGTTAACTGGTGTTTCTGAATTGGACCTATTAATATGGACTTCTGCTCTGTCTAGGGTTTTACTGTCTTTCACCCTGTGTTACCGGTTACTCACTGGATCTTCCACCACCCTGACCAGAATTAAGCGGATAAGAAGAGAAGTTAACAGGTTGTAATTATATCTGGATGTAACCTTGTGAAATGGCCATAAATGCTCCTAGCGACATTAGACGAACCAAATACCTAAGCAAAAATACTTTCATTTGTAATTTGGCTTGATTTGTTGTTTGACTCTAAAGATGGTGAACAAAACAAACAGGATCAGGGAGCAAGCCCAAAAATAGAGCCCTGACTCTATATAAACGTCTGATTTTGGGCTATTCTGCACAGATGAAAGAAGGAATTCTTATAGAATGGACTTGACAGGAGAGATGTAGAAATGAGTCGAGAAAAACACTCACGTTTTGGAGCACAGGGGAAAGAGCCAATTTAAAATGTATGAGAACTGTCTTTATTAAGAGTCCATTTGGATCCAGAAAGAACAATATGGGTCACATCACTGTCGAGTGAGAGTTATATGGTCACATTTCCTGTTGATGCAGAGTCAAGCATTAGCAATGAACATGGTCTGTAGATAAAGATGAACCTACGGATCTCTTCTACATTTTCATTTGTGGCATTTAGCAGACGGCCTTATCCAGGGCGACTTACAACTCATACAGCCTTGCATTACCCAACTGTGGCAGCTCTGGCAGAGGTGGGATTTGAACCCAGGACCATCAGGGCCATAGTCCAGCACCTTAGCCGCAGGGCTACCGCAGTCCACGTAGCAGTAGTACATTGCAATGTCAAGCTTAAAATGGCAAATGATTTGACCGAGGGGGAATATGTAGATAAATGAATAATAGCGGTCCAAGGACAGAACCTTGCTGAGACCCTTAGGAGAACAGGCGAAGTAGAGGAATTATATCCACAGAGGGAAAGACAAATTGCTTTCTATCTGTTAGAAAGACGTAAGCAGTGACTCCCAGCTCGTTTTATTAGGAGAATGAAGCAACTCACTATGTCTAAAGCAGGGTTTAAAGATGAACGAGAATCAGCAGCATCACTGCTAGCCTAGATGTAACGAAGAAAAGCCATGGTCACGCCCATGTTTTAAGACGCTGCACTATTTCTTTTATTCATATTTATTTATAGTCCTTAATGTACAATAATTGTACAACATACAATTGATTTGTGGAAACATCATAAATCAGGGACTACATTTACATCTTTACATTTGTCCATTTGTGGCATTTAGCAGTCTTACAGTTCAACCAGGGCCTTGCTTAAGGTCCCAACTGTGGCAGCTTCGGCAGGGGTGTTTTTCGAACCCTGGATCAGTAGGTCCAGAGTCCAGTACCTTAACCGCTAGGCTACCACAGTCCCTGTACACAGGGCTACCCGTACATAATACAATAGTCATATAAATAACATGCCTATGGTTTCACCCTATTTCTAATTCCTCGTTTGGGGGTTATGGTGATTATCGTAGTGTGTTGGTGCATAATCGCCACAGACTGGACCGGATAACGTGCTTATTTAATTGAATTTCGTGTTTAATTTAGGATACAGATGTTCAAAACATTCAACGTCCAAGAGGCGTTCAAATTTCCAAGGCTATAAAAGAATCATAAATAGTTTCAGTGAATATTAAATAAACAAAGGACAAACGAAACGCAGGCCACGGATCAGTTATGTTTGTGTAGCAAATATTGTGTGAATTTGGGTTTACACCGAACTTTTAAGACTAATTTAAGCATTTGTCATAACTCATAATCATAATCACACCTCTGTGTGGACTAGGAGCACTTCATTTCCGGTTCTATACAGTGTGTTATATACTTCACGTAAAAGCTCTGACATCTTGCAAGCCTTCTGTTCAAACCCCTCACCCCAACACACACACACACACACACACACACACACACACACACACACACACACTCGCCTACATGTTGTCTCTCCCCACTCGTCCATCCTAAATTTCATTTCACAGATGACAGGCTTTGGCCTCTAATCCAGCAGCTGTGAAGGAGGGGACGACTGGCCAACTGTTTCAATTCTAATCAGCTTTTATTGCACTGAGGAGGACAAAACCCCTCTACTACTTCAACCAGGACTCTACTTGGGTCTAAAGAAGCTGCTGACTCTCGCCCAGAACTGGTAAGCGGACCTGTGTCAGCAGAGCTGCTGCAGATAATGGCTCTGTCACTGCTTATCGTCCACCCACCAGTGTTCAGAGACTCTAGCTCACCTTGTAGAAACAAGGGAATGTTTAATGCGTTACAGAATATATACCGTTTATGGTTAATGAGTGTAGAAATAGAAATTATAAATTATACAGTGGTTTATATATATATATATATATATATAGAGAGAGAGAGAGAGAGAGACAGACAGACAGACAGACAGACAGACACTCCACGGTAACTCCACTCTAATAACTACTAAGAACTGGCAACCAAGGCTACAATTAGCATGGACTCACCAAAATTGGACAATAGAAGATTGCTTGGTCTGATGAGTCTGGCTTTGTGGAGCGACAGTCAGGTGGTAGGGTCAAAATTCGGTGAAAGCAACATGAAAGCATGGCTCATTCTTGCCTCGTACCATCACCATAATGAAAACACTGTACTATGTTCTAATGGAAGACAGCACACCATGTCACAAACCTCAAATCATTTCAGACTGGTTTCCTGACCATGACTCCATGCCCTCCACAGGCACCAGTTCTCTAGCCAACTGAGCACTTTTGGAACAAGAGGTATAATGGCTGTGCAGCCGACAAATCTGCAGTGACCGCATCATGTCGCTGTGGACCAACAACTCTGAGAAATGTTTTAGAATTTTTAGCACAAAGAATAGGCAATTCAGACTGGTACACAATTTCACTGTGTTCACCCACGTATTGTCCCATCATTGAGAAAACATTGGCGATGTTCCGCCTGGTTTTTCAGCTTTTGTAGACTTGAAAGCCAATGCTGAAAGCAGACTTGTATTTACATCAGACAGGTCTATGTTAACATTCATATGAATTTAAGGGAAATGTAAAGAGAAAAAGAGAACAACACAAAGAGAAATAACAAAAACCTGGAAAAAAAAGCCAAAAGCCTGAGCACCCTTCACCATATTCTCCAATCCAAAAGATTCATTTAGATTCATTTCAAGCCAGCGGTTATAAGCTAAATTGTCTCTCTGTAACGAAATTATATTTTACATCTCGCATTATACTGTTTATTCTGTAATATTACAAACACCATGAAAACGAGTCTTAACCTCATTGGTCAGTGTGACCACTGATTTGTGTGGTTGAAATGGCATTGCCTCAGCCCAATGTTATCATGCTACAGAAGGACCACACAACACTGCACATCTGCCTAAACGAATAGATGCACTGATAGAACCATACCTGTCAAGGCTCCCGTTTTGGCCGGGAAATGACCGTATTTTACCCCTCTTTCCCGCCGTCCTCCCATATTAATAGTTTCCCATATATTTCCTGTATTATATTATAGAACAAACCTGGAACAGGGAGATGTAGGAATGTCCACATCATTTCAGTGTCAGCAAAGGTAGGCCTATCAGATTCTGATCTGATCTAATTGTAGTTTGTAAGTGGTTCACAGACCTGGTTATTTTAGATTTCTGAAAGTGTAAGGGATACTGAACCTCGGTTGGGCTGGTGGGACGGCTTGAATTTTTTCAAAATCCAAAACTTGACAGGTATGATTTGTAGTGTATTCAATTGAATATGGGTTAAAAAAATGTTTTTTTTTTTTATGGTTTACACAACGTCCCAACTTCATTGGAATTGGGGTTGTATAAAGTATTGATGTGACCTTGTGTGTGTCAATGAAATGGCCACTTATGCCAATAGTAACAGCAAATAAACTAATACTAATACAGCTAAGGATCCACTGAATGCACAGTCAGTCACAAAGAAGAATATTTTGTGAACAACACACAAAAGGAGAGAGCACAATAGAGGATTTGGAGAAGGAGACAGAAGTTCTAGAAAACAAGATCACTGATATTAATCGTGGTAAATCGAATCTCTTAGAAACAAAGAAGAAATCTTTGAGTTCATATCTTCTTGAGCAAGCTAAAGCAGCTCTTATTAGATCAAGAATCTTCACTATTAAAGGCATGGTTGCCCCAACCTTTTTCTTCTTCAATCTGGAACGAAAAAGAAATCTTCAAAGTCAGGTGCTCTGCTCTAATGGAACCGCAAGCAGCAAGCCAAGAGATATGAAAAGAATTGCGATTCACTTTTTACAAGGCCCTTTTATAGTGCCCTTTTGAAGATGTCATCGACCCATATTGTGAAGAAATACCGCCAAATGACATGCCGAAATAAAACAAAAACAATCGAACAGAAACACTGGAAAACACATTGCTACATTACATTTACATTTGACATTTTTTAAAGATGATTTTTCAGGTTACTTTTGTTCAGTCCTGTTACTCTTAATATGTGGAACCTTAATTTTCAGCACAGAATTAGCAAACACAGAAAATGTAATCCCCTGGCGTTAGAGCACATTGTAATGATATTTTATAAATAAACAAATAACACCTAGAAATGTAACAAGATATTAAATCAAGTCAAGTCAAATGTATTTCTATACATTTTTTTCCAGTGGAGCATTGTCTCAAAGCAACTTTACAATCCCATATTATCTTAAATTGAGCAAGCCTAGGGCGACAGTGGAAAGGAAAAACTCCCTGAATGTAGCAGGAAGAAACCTTGGGAGAACCAAGACTCAAAAAGGCACCCGTCCTCCATGGGTGATCTAGATTAAGTGGATATTGACCTTCTCACAATTCTGTGAAGATCACAGAATTAATCAAATACACAGACCACAATGAGAGAACTTACTTTTGTCCAGAATTGGGAATATGTTAGGATAACTGGACTGAGCAAAAACATGGGCACATGACTAAAAAGCGTTAGTTATAGTTGTTATGGATTAGTTATATTAATTGTCTATATATGTAATGTCCTAGGGATGATAAAGACATCCACTGGAATAGTGTAGTTTAGTTTATATTTATTTTGTCAGGGCACAAATGACATTAATCTCCAAAGAGAAGAGCTGCTTGGCACTTGAGTTAACTAGCAAGCTAATTTCTATTTGCAGTCCCTGGGCAGGTAAATACAGATACAGATTTACCCACAATATTAAACAACCACATTCACCTATATGTTTAGCCAAACAGACCCAAATACATACTAAATCAATTTTGATTATTATCTATAGCCTACCATACTTTGAATGATTTTGATACAAAATGTTAATGACACAGTATAATTAGATCAATAGCTCATAAGCATTTCTGGGAAACACTCAAAATGAACTTATAAGATGTTTTAATCTGGGCTATGGAATATGAATCAGCTAGCTGTACACATGTCCTAAAAATGGAGATATTGGTGTTGTTTTAAAAATTCACTTTTATATACTTATGAATTACAGAAAGACAGGTAAATGTAAATCAGACAGGCAGCATAGTATTGTAATAATAATTATATATATATATATATATATTATATAGCATTCAATATGACGTTGCTCTACCCTTTGCAGCTAGAACAGTTTCAATTCTTCAACTGTGTTTACAGGGATTTTTGACCATTCTTCCAGAAGCGCATTCATGAGGTCACATACTGATGTTGGACGAGAAGACCTGAAAAACAACCCCACCCCATAATCCCCCCTCTATCAAACTTTACACTTGGCACAATTCAGTCAGAGAAGTACCGTTCTCCTGGCAACCGGCAAACCCAGACTCGTCCATCATGTTGCCA
>JAUZST010021279.1:0-59693 GCA_034779995.1 Parotocinclus haroldoi
CCTTTTGCGTAGCCAGCCAATCAGATCATCTTATGGGCGTGGCTTTTGTGTGAACGATTCTCTGTCGTCACGCGTGCTGTGCTCCAATCAGAGCGCGCGTATGCTGGACACCGCCAAGCTTCAGTTTTCTATGGGAGCTCAGAGGGAGCAGCGCACCTTCCTGCGGGTTCCTGTGAGCTTCACCCAGCCCTGGATTCTTCTGACCAGCTGTAAGGCTCTTCACGTCGCGGTCAGCGTTAGCGCACGAGTACAGGCGAACCACTGCGTTACTATTTCAGCACGCGCTCTGTCTTTCGTTAAGGTTAGCCACTTAGCTTACTGGCTAACGTGAGATAAGGTTAAAGTGACTGAAGCGGCAATGACGCTTCAGCTAGCTCGCTATAATAAACAGCTGCTTCTGTTCACCGTTAAACAGTTGGGTTATGGAAGCGCAGCTTATAATAAAGGTGCCAAGACGTGTGTGCATATTTCTCCAAGTTTCGACGCTGTAGAAGAAGCTTATTAACGAAACGGTAATATTGCACGTTTGTGGAAAACCGTCTTGTGTCGTACAAGCTAAACGAACAGCCCTGTTAATCATAGTTTTCTGCACGGAACCTTGTAAGTACGTTAAGCAGAACCGGCCTGGTTCGGTGTAATGGACGTGTGACGTATTTAATTCAAAGAAAAGAAAGAAGACGTGTTATTAAATCATGTCGTTAATCGTGAGGGCCTGTGACACGATGAGAAAAAGAGCATGTGAAAATGGCTGACCTAGCAAAAGCACTGGCCTAGGTCGATTGCTTTCTTTTGTGCTTTCTGAACACCTTACAACACTCCTGATCGATTCGGTTCTGTCCACAAATAGTTTTGGTTTAAGGCACCGTCTTTATCTCGAGGTACGACTGAGAACGAGCAGCTTCGCAGGTTTCGATGGCTCACACAAACCCCTTCCATCAGGGCTGCAAACGCCAACGTGTGACTTTATAGGAGTGTAACGATCCTAAATGTTGGTAGAAATGAAAATCCCTGGGTGTACCTAAACGAAACCCTGCATTTTCAAACAGCTGCTGCTTTCACCATCATGTTCGCATCCATTTTGTGGATGATTGTTAGCTGGAGCTGGAAGAGAAATAAAAGACATCGCGCATGTTGAATTACAGTGCGATAGGCGAAGAGCCTGATGGCTGGATAGAGGTTTTAGAGCAAATCTAAACTTTTTATCGGAATATTATTAGGCTTATTATTTCCTGTTGTGATCGGGGCTTTCAGACCTCCTCTTCCTCTATCCTTCGAGCTAAGCTAGCTAGTGAGCTATGCCAACAAAACCCCAGGACCTGAGAAGGTAGGCTGCACAGTGTTCAACCAATGTTAAGTTCAATGGAAAGTTTCCGTAGTTCTTTTTGTTGCCCTTGATCCGTGGCTGATCTCTGAACCGAGCCGAGCTTCGCCTTTTTGGAAGGCGAACCGGCCCGGAGCGCGTTTTGGACGCTTTTAAACGAGGCTTTCTCTGCAAAACAACGTGTTTCCTTCCAGAGCTGCTAGCTCTCGGGCTAACTCTGCTAACATGCTTCATATTGTACCTTCTGCCTGCCTTGGCCCTGTCTTCTGACGGGCTGCTCGTTTCTTACAGACTGAACCTTAACAAAGATGCCCAGCAAATATCTGATCGGAGTTTTCTCTGGCTTAAAACTGGGGGGAAACTTTTGTATGGAAGAATTAGTTGAACTCCTTTAACTTGACTGACAGAACTTGGTCATATCGGTGCATGTGAATAACTTTTGCCGATGCACACGCATCAGGTTTAAAAAAACATTTGAATCACGAGCTCGACTGCAGTTTCACCATTTGGGAGAGAAAATTTGCACCCAAAGCCTGAACGATGCACGGCTGTGACGGCGGATTCTGCCGCACTGTGATAAGAGGAGATCTGAAATGCTCAGTCCACTTGGGTGCAGTGTTTATGACAAAAGTCATGAAGACAAACTGAGGCCTAATGCGAGGCATCTCCCTCGATTTGGGACCATGCATTGAACCGTCTCCATACCTTGTCAGTTTAAGAACCACATTCTTATGTGGATTTGTCAGCCACAGAGTCGTACTTTTGCAGCAGTGAGCAGATCCTCATCCAGAATTGCTTACACCTTAGAGTTTTGCAGTCTAAGTATGTTGTGGGTTAAGGGTCTTGCTCAAGGGTCCAGCATTTTCACTTTGTTCATGCCGGGGTTTGAACCCTAGGCTTTAAAGTGTAGTGTCATAACCAATGTCGATTCCAGAGTTGACCTAAAATTCCACTTTTGGGTCTTCGAGTGAGGCCCTGAACTCACAGTTGCTTGGGTTGGTAGTTTCTGGCCGTTCTGGTTAAGGGTGTCTACTAAATGCCTATTCACAGCCTATGGCTGGTTGCATAGTGTTTTGCCAGAGCATGATTGTCCCCCAGATCCCTGCTTGCAATCTGGACCCGGGTGTGCTTGCGTCATCACAATGCAAGTTTTGTGATGATGTGAAGACGTGCTTGCACAGCATGGTTGACTTTGTGGTTGTGCTTATTTCAAGGCTTTTAGTAGTCTTTGTGGACGTGCTGCCACAAAGCCCCCGGATGAGTCTTATAGAATTACTAATGCGTGCAACAATTTACAGCCACTCGTACTGGACTTGAAGGAAGATTTTTTTTTTTTTTTTTTGAGGAGGAAGCTGATGATGTGTTCCGTGCTCGGGCATGGTTGGTGAAATTACTGCATGCCTACCAAGTCAGATGGAATAGCACCTAAACCTGCCCCTTGCCTGAGCATGGTTCGGTACCACACCAAGGCACAGTTAAACCCTCTTTGATCAGGCACATTAACTGCTTGGATTGTTGGAGGCAGTGGGGAGTTTACTGCTTTCATCAACAAGATTCTGTACTCGAGCAAAGAAACAAAACAAGTGTTCTTGCCAAGCAAACACCAGAGCTTGGTTATAGGCTAATGGATAGTTTGTTTAGGTCCTGCTGAATGTATTGCATACTTTCCTGACCACCTTTAAATTTAAGCTTTAAGCATGGACAGCTGCTGAAACGACTGTTGTGACTGAAATTAAATAGGCGTTGTTCTTCTGTGACTTCTAATGGTTGAATGTTGGTTGGGATGTTGAATGTTCCTAAACCTGTTGGGCCCTTGAGTAAGAAATTGATTGCCTTTTGCTGACTAGACTCAAGCAGAGAATGAAAGTAGCAGGTGTTACCCGTCATTCAAACACCAGAGCTTGGTGATTATGGTTAGTATGTTTAGGTCCTGATGGATGTGTTGCCTGGATTTTGGGGGTGGTAACCCCTGCTACTCTGTGAGTAGCAACAACGTCTTGGGTTCAATCCCAGGGATGAGTGTCCTGGGTCCTTTGTTTGTGGTCTGCATGTCCTCCCTGTCTGTGCGCGTTTACTCTGGGTACTCTTTTCCTCCTACAGTCCAAAGACATGCATGTTAGGTTAATTGGTTGCACTAAATTGGCGCCCACGCACAAGACTATAACCTTCTGTATAAATTTTATCTTGTGTGAGCGCTTGACTGAAATGGCCTCCGATTCTGATAGTGATGTGAAATAAACCAAATAAACAAACAAGCCTGGATTTTTGGAGGCTTTCAGGTTTAATGTACCTATCCCAGTCTGGTTAAACTGCTGATGTTGTACTGTTAAGTCTTGGGTCCTTAACCCTCAACTTCTTGGTGTGTACGGGCTGTAGGTTACTTTGTGTAACTGACTGCCAAATAAATAAATGGTGCCTCAGTGTTTAAGGCTCTGGATTGACTAACTTTAGATCCAGGTTACGCTTGTCTGCAACTGTTGTCCTTTTGAGTAAGGTGATTAACCCTCACTTGCTTAGCGTATCAGTTATAGGTTACTTTGTGTAAAAGTGACTACCATGGAATTAAGGCTCTGAATTACTAATCACACAGCTGTGAATCTAAATACCAGCTCCAACGCAGGATTGCCTCTAAACCAATCACTGCATGATGGCATCTCAGGGTTCCCATACACTCAGAAAAGACTCTGTCTTGATGTCGGAGCTTAAACTCAATATGCACTATGTATGTCGAACGGCATTAATCCACAACTCCTGCATTCTTCTGGCACCTTTAGTTACAGGGGCGGTGCAGTGGCTACGACTTTGGGTTAGTGATTGGAAGGTTGTGACCTTTAGGCTCTGCCAAGATGTCATTTTTGGTACTTTGAGTGATTTAAGGCTCAATAACCTTTTAACACTTCAGCTCAGGATAAGGTTGTCAATGAAATGCTTACGTGTACATTTTATGCAGTGGTTAAACCGTGCATGGTAAATTAGTTTCTTGTGGGTCCATGGCCAACACCACTCAATTGCATGCCAAATATTTATTATTTATGTAGTGCAGCTAATATTGTGATTAGAAATGTAACTAATCTAGTGCTCTTGTGTCGAAAGCTCAACTTTTGCAGGCCTACACTTTGTGACCATTCGGCTCTGCTTCTCCGCTGAGACCCAGCCTTTGCTCCTCTTCTCCCTATTATCATGGCCAAAGATGTAAGTATTCCATTTCTGCTTTAAGTTACAAATGAGAGACTCTTGTAACGTTGCTATCATGGATTGCTGCAATGGAACTGTTGTCATCACTCGGTTCCTTCCTCTAAACAGGCTGGTCTGATTGAGGCAAATGGGGAGTTGAAGGTTTTCATCGACCAGAATCTGAGTCCAGGCAAAGGTAAAGAAAAAAGAGGTGGTGTTATACAAGCCACTAAATGTAATGATTATGGTGAAGTAGCTTTGGACTTGTTGGATGGGTTGGGTACGTGCTTGGGTTTCATTAGAAGTGGCTTTAAGTATTACTGTAAAAAAAAAAGACTAAACAATGCTTACACACGAGAAGACTATTGTGGTGTATTGTGAAAAGATTTTGCTCGGTTGGTCAGAAGGTTCAGTTCTCTGCAGAGTGGCACAAGTGGTTAGCATGGTCACCATTACAGCTCTGAGGATCCTTTGTTCGATCCTGACATCAGACTCTTCTCGTGTGGAATTTGCATGTCCTCCCTATTTCTGCGTGTCTTTACACCAAGTACTCTGGTTACCTCCACAATCTGATCAGGTTAATTGGTTGCTTTAAATTGGCTCAGTCTTGCGCGTATTGACCTTGCACCTGTCTTGAATAGCCAAGTTTGCTGATGCAACATTAGATGAACAAAACGATTGGGCCCTTGTGCAATTTCATGAATTCTAAGTGTGTATAAGTAAATGGGTTTTTCTGAAACATTACAGGTGCTTCATAGTTAAATATGGATTGGTTTACATACATTTTTGACTTTACCCGATCATAATCCAGTAACAAACAAAAGTAAACTTTTCACAGTTGAGCCCTATATTTAGGGTAAGCCACATGTATTTTTACATCATGTTAGATGGTTGACTTCTAGTTAAAATTTAAAGAATTATTGCAATGTCAGTTTATTTTGAGATTTTTCCATGGGCACTCAATATGCAGTGCGATTTCCCCACTGCTCTGTCCCGTGTTAATAAACTCGGCAGTGCATAGGGTTAAATGGACGGAGTGATGAATGCTGACAAATATAGTGAGGAAAAGCCATGTTCGTGAAAATAATCTTGTCATTCCCGTTCGATACATTTACTCAATGAATTGCAAGAGATATTAAAGACCATATAAAATGAGTGTAAACTGTAATTTAATGCAATGTTTGAATTATCTTTGTTAGGCTATGCTATAATGTGTAGTGTATATATTCTGCTCAGAAAAAATAGGGGATATCATTTTTCTGCGTACGAGTTTGAGTGTATTACAATCAGTTTAGCTTACAAAGTGATATGTTGCAATGTGCCTCCATGGTAAATCCGGGACCACTGATCTGATGATTTTAGTTTCCTAACACATTGAACAAAGATTCAGGTGGATAAAATGTAAACTTCATTGTATTCATGGTGGAAGAATTAAGTGAAATAAGTGTGGAACCATTTTCTTGGGTGTAATTTACTTGAACACCCAGTAAAAACCTGTGGTTAGCTTTCGATGCTTATTCGCTAATGATATTTACTTTAGTGTTGGTGGGTAAAAGACTTTTCACCTTGATACACTGCACGTTTTGCCTTTCAGGAGTTTTGTCCTTGGTTACTGTTCATCCACAGTCCGTCGCAGTGGGAAAACAGCTTTTGCCAAAAACACTCGGCCCCTCCAACGTCAACATAGCACCACAGATGGTAAGTAATCAGTGCGCCAGTGGTCAACTAATTACAATGTAGCTGAGGCGAATGAAGTCAGAGATTTTATTAGGGATGTCGTGAGTTTTAGCCAGGAAAAAAGTGGGTAGTGGCAGTGGGTAGCACCACTGCCTCACAGCAAGAAGGTCATGGGTTCAATCCCAGCCTGGGTCTTTGCTGTGCAGAGGCTGCATGTCCTCACAGTGTCTGTATGGGTTTACTCTGGGTTACTACGTGTGTGTTCTGGTATAACCTTGTGTGTGTTACTGAGATGGTCACTAATGCCAGTGTTGATGTTAAGCAAAAATAAAAAAAAATTATCTGAAAGAAACATTCCAGAAGTGGTTCTTTTCAGTCTAGATGAGACAAACATAGACCTTGAGCAAAGGTTTGAGCTCAAAGGGGTTTTGATCGCTTCAGACGGGCGAATTTACGAATGGGCTATGATGAAAAGAAGTGCAGGACAGGCGAGAAGAATCAGTACATTGGCACTTGGGTACCAGGATCAGCTGGGAGTGTGGGATGATCTACACAAAGTCTGACATGAAATCTGAAATGATGAAAACCGGTGCCTGTTCTGTGCCAGTCGATGCAGTCTGCTCGTTAATGCAAATAACAATTTAGCTGAACATAGTGGCTAAAAGTCAGCCTGCTGAAGATCATGCCTATTAACAGAATGAATGAAAGGTGTTATACATGACTTTGAACATGGCAGGCTTGTTGGTGCTTGATGTGCTGTTTTGTGTATTTCTGAAACTGCTGACCTACTGGGATTTTCATGCATGGCCATCTCTAGGGTTTACAGAGAATGCTCTGGAAAAGAGATGATATCCATTGAGGGCAGTTATCTGGGTGCTAATGCCTTGTTAATGGCAAAGGTCTGTTATTTACTTACTTTAACTATTGATAAAAGCTTAACTGTTTTAGTTAACATCTAGGCCACCCAAGGAGGGTGACCAAGACTTTTTGAGTCTTGGTCCTTCCAAGGGTTACAACATTCAGGGAGTTTTTCCTGTTCTGCCACTGTTGAACTAGGCTTGCTCAATTTGGGATTGGCCTAATGAAGATGGATAATATAATATTATAAAGCTGCTTTGAGACAATGCTCCATTGTAAAAAGCGCTATATAAATAAATCTGGCTAGACTTGTTCATCAGCGGTATCAACAATAATAAAGGTATTCGTTATATAGGTGGCAATTTTCTTTTCTTGTTCCAAATTTAATCACCAACTGATTCTGGTTTGCTTGCTGTATGAGAATCACAAATGACAGCATGCAGGAACGTTTGTTTAACTTTTTCCTGAACACGAAAAACCAGCTCATTTCACCAGACGAGCATTTGTGATTCGTTAAGCTCATGTCATTTAAGAAACATGAATTTTATACTGTTTAAATAAATGTCTTGCATTTGTCATGCTGAAAATGTCAGGTCTTGTGAGGCGTGTTCCTCGTACTAATTTCCTGTAGTAAATGTGAGGTTTCTGATGCCAGATTGCTCTTTTAAAGCTTGGAATAATATCATTTTTCATGTTATACAGGTCATTGGGACGCCTCAGAGGCCCAGCGCTTCAAATGTGCTCCTTATGAACAGTCCACACACACCCAGCTCTCAGTTCATCAGTCAGAGTCAGGCTCCTGATGCTTCTCCATGGTCCTCAGGGTGAGCTAGCTCTAACCCCAAGCTCTATGCATTTTCTATATAACTTTAATGCAGCGGTTACTCTGTTCACTGCCATCTCGGTGCTTGTCAAATTTGATTCCACGCATTTTTAACAAGGAAAACGTGGTCGCTGCTTTCATCGTTTGCTCGGCACTTGGCGCACTTGCTTAAACTTGAGTTGAGCCAGCCGAAACACGATTCACGGCACAGTGATTAAGATTCACAATAGCGCTTGCTCAGTGAAGATCTTTGCTGTGTTAATCGTGGTTTCGTTGTTTTTACATATACACTACCATGTTATTAGTGCAAATACACTGCTTACAAATTTAGGGGATAATAACAAATAATGACATTTCAATTACCCCTAGGGGATGAATAAAGTTTTCTGAATCCGAATTTGTGTGAGCAGTATAATTCCCCATGGGTCCAAAAAAATGGTTTTTAGTGACAACCAACGAAAGTAAAACAGGAAGCCATTCCTCTTGGCAGCTGTGCTAGCGCCGTAGCCGTTCACCAGTAGTGAATGAGTGATTATTTAGCTTTTTTTATGTATTTATTTTTTTCCTTCTTTAAATTGCACAAGATTTTTGTTGTAGCACTTTATTATAAAATAAGCCTTGTGTTAATGATTGTAGGTTAATGAACTATAGGTTAATGTGTAAGAGGCTCTGCTGTAATTCGGTACAGAATATATTAAACTCATCGGTCCATAATAAATTGAAATCATGGTGTATTTGCGATCAGGGACCTAAGGGATCTAAGTTAACGTCATTCTTTATGGGAAAAATTAGCGACGAGAACCGAGGTGCCACTGTACTGCTGATGAGCTTTAATTATTAGGCTTAGACACTTCATGCGATTTTGTTTTTTTATTTTTTTTATTTTTTTAAATATTTATTTATTTATTTATTTTATGCCATGTGTGAATAACTCACACTGTTCACTTTTCTACAGGAAAAGAAATAAAAAGGGTGAAAAGAATGGGAAAGGTCTGCGGCATTTCTCCATGAAGGTGTGCGAGAAGGTACAGAAGAAAGGAGTTACGACGTATAATGAAGTAGCAGATGAGCTGGTGTCTGAATTCAGCTCGGGTGACAACCACATCTCTCCAAATGATGCGGTGAGTTTTTGCTTATGACTGATCTGGGACCATGGGGACACAGGGTCATACGGCTCATCAGACACGGTCGATAGACATGATCTTAGTGACTTGGGCCTGTGGTGTAACTGTTAGTTCTGGTCTGAGTATGCCAGGAACAGGTTTAAACAGAATGTTCATTTGGGTGAGCAGCAGCTCTGTGGGTGGAAAACACCTCGGTGAGAGGACAGGAGAATGGCTAGATGTGTTTATGCTAGGATTTGGTAGCATGGCAGTGCATATACTATAGGATTGTTTGTGTGTGTGGTGTGGGGGTGCTGGCCTGGGCTATATCATTAGCCAAAAGTTGCTCAGCATTTGGTCTGCTCACACTCGTGCTGCATGTGTTTTAAGAAAACTTTCTGTACCAGAGGTTGCACTGTAACATGTCATTACTTCTGCTGTACTACAGCAGGCAGCTAACAAGCAAGATTATTTATGGACTCAATTGGTTAATTATCAGGATAATTAAGCACTTCTTTTGGCTTCTGTAATATTGTTAGCATGCTTCAGTTTTACGTCATAAAGATGCTTGCATTGCCGTCTATTCACAACCATCAAGGAACAAACTTTACTGATGTTTTTCTATCAGATATTGTAAAGACAAACCATTGTCTCAGAGGTTATATATCCCCTTTTCTACACAAGTTCCTCCTCTTCATTTTGTAAGGGGTACTTTACCTGTGAATTGTCCCGGTGTTCCAGGATCCTGCACTGTACTTGGTTTCAGGTCAGGTTGCTGGAACGTGTGAAAGAAATGCTGTGGAATGAACTTTATTCACAGATCTCTCTCCCGCCCCTTCTTCCACAGCAAGTGTATGATCAGAAGAACATTCGACGGCGTGTATACGATGCCCTTAACGTTCTCATGGCTATGAATATAATCTCCAAGGAGAAGAAGGAGATCAAGTGGATCGGACTTCCCACCAACTCGGCCCAAGAATGCCAGAACCTCGAGGTGGGTGATTTATTTATTTATTATTTATTTATTTTTTAGTTAGTAGTAGTTAGTTAGTGAGTTAGGTTAAATAACTTTTCTAAAGCACACACACCACGGGGCAGCACGTGATTAAATTGACATTTTTCAAATGTTACTTTTTTGTTGAAGGTCGAGAGGCAAAGACGATTAGAGAGAATCAAGCAAAAACAATCACAGCTTCAGGAGCTCATTTTACAGGTAGGACACCAATCCAGGGTTCAGCTCTTCAAAAAAGGATGCGTTTGTTTTATAATGAAGGCATTGTGCATTCTGATGTGTGTTTAGCAAATTGCATTCAAGAACCTTGTACAGCGTAATCGTCAAACAGAGCAGCAAACAAACAGACGGCCACCAGACAATTCAGTCATTCACCTGCCCTTCATCATCATAAACACCAGCAAGAAAACCGTAATCGACTGCAGCATCTCCAACGACAAGTACATACCCATCTCTTCATTTGTCTGTCTGTATGACGGTTGTCTTGCGAGTCCTAGATTCCCGGGTATCATTTCTGTCCTGTGTTGCCATGCAGGTTTGAGTACCTCTTCAACTTCGACAGCATGTTTGAGATCCACGATGACATTGAGGTTCTGAAGCGCATGGGCATGGCTTGTGGCCTTGAGGTGGGCAAATGCTCAGCTGAAGATCTAAAAGTGGCCAGGAGCCTGGTGCCTAAAGCACTAGAGCCTTATGTTACAGGTCAGCTTCAGCATGACTCGTTATTTATGTTCCAAATGTAGAATAACAAACACAGCTTGTAGGTTATGTTCCTACTGTTTTATCCTGTCCTCTGATTCTGCCTGCGTCGCTAGTTTGTTGGCATAAACAATTATTTTTATTGAATTGAAGATCTGAGTGATGAATGCAATTTTTATAATAAAGTATTATCACTTATTGTACTCGTATATTTAGAGATTTGATTTATTTTGGGCTTATTGGGCAGATGTTATGGGATTCTCTCGTGGGATCTGTCAACCTGTCGATCGCAGAATATACTTGATAAAATGAAGAATTAGATATAATTTAGTGAGCACTTCTCCTTTCTGAGAATTCATCCACCTCACAGGTGTGGTATATCAAGATGCTGATTAGACGTCATGATTAAGGCACAGTTGTACCTTTTAGGCTTTTTAGAATAAAAGGCCTCTTTTAAAACATGCAATTTTATCACAGCACTGTACAGATGTTGCCAGTTTTGAGGGAGCGTGCAATTGGCGTGCTGACTGCAGGAATGTCCACCATTTCTGTACCATTTGCCACCTCCAAAGACATTTCAGAGAATTTGGCAGTACGTCCAACCGGCCTCGCACCTGCCCATGTAACCACACCATCCACATCCAACACTTCCCAAATCGTGAAATGGGCAGGTGTATGTTATGGACAACAGACGGGTGCATTTTATCGATGGCATTTTGAATGCACAGAGATACCATGACGAGATCCTGAGTCCCCATTATTATGCCATTCATCCATAACCATCACCTCATGTTACAGCATCCCAACATACTCACTTATTCAGTGGGTGAATCTCACCCATTAAGCTTGTTTGGGATGCTCTGGATCGGCATATATGACGGCGTGTTCCAGTATCCAGCAACTTCTCATGGCCATTGAGAAGAAGTGGACCAGCGTTCCCAAAGGTCACAATCAACAGCCGGATTGACTCTGTATGAAGGAAATGTGTTGCACTGCGTGATGCAAATGGTCGACAAACCAGATATTTTTGACCTCCTTTTTCTGACCTTCCGGACCCCCAATACAGTAAAAGTAATCTGCACATTTTAGACTGGCCTTTTACTGTAGCCAGCCCAAGGTACACCTGTGCAATAATCATGCTGTCTAATCATTATCTTGATGTGCCACACCTGTGAGGTGGATGGATTATCTCACCAAGTGCTCACTAACTCAGATTTAGACAAATTTGTGAACAATATTCGAGAGAAAAAGGCCTTTTGTAAGGCCTTTTGTGTACAAAGAAAAATCTTCGTTTTTTTTTAGTGCAGCTCGGAAAAAGGATAATGAAAACAAGTGTTGCATTTGTTTTTGTTCTGTATAGAAAATAACATATTTTAAATGTTGCCTTGAATTTTAATGAGGTATTTAAACCCCCTGAGCTCTAACAGGAGCCTGATCCTTCTAAATACAGTATGGCATTGGTGGCATCATTTCTGTCCATCTACTTGTATTCTTTTCATTTTGTAGGCACTTGTTGCGCTGGGCTTGTCGCTGCACTGTTCATATTCAGTAACATTAATGTTAATCTTCTTTTTGTTTCATGTCATCTTCTCTAATGCCAAAATATGTATCTTTCTTTGGTATAAGCTGCTGTTTGAGTTTTACGTTATTGCTTCCATGCCTCTGACTGGATAGGGTGAAGTCATGTGACTACACTTTTTTTTTTTTTTTATTTTTATTTTTTTTTATTTTTTTTTTTTAAATGAACCCGAATTGTCCCAGAATCCACTGTAGCACAATGGCAGACTGGTGGGGGGAGTGTGATGCTTAGTATGATGCTGTAGTAGTAATGTTTTGGCACCCATTGGTATCATGGGTGTCTTGTTTTGTGTTGCAGAGATGGCACAGGGGCCGATCAGTAATGTCTACATGACGGGAGCTTCGTCGGCTAACGGCGGTCGCTATCATGTCAGCAGGTGAGTGAGGTTCTTGCTAATGATTTTATATTGAGCTCATTAAAAACATCACAAACCAACAATCAAACCTTGAAGCACATGGGCTACAGCAGCAGAAGACCCCACCAGGTGTCACTCAACTGTCAGCTACGAGTAAACAACATGAAATCATGGGTGTGATGGTTGGTGTAGGGTGCCGTAGCAGTGTGGGGAAGTACTTTCCAACCCAGAACTAGCTACGTCTGATTTGTCGTGGCAAGAAAACACAGAAGTGAATTAATTCACAATTTGAGATGTGAATTCAGTCTTTGCTTCATCAGCTTGTTTCCAAAATTATCTGACCATACCAGTCAACATTTCCTGCTGAAATGGTGTTGTTGCATTGCATACAGTTCCCTTTCCATTTCAGCCAGTGGAAAGTGCAAGCAGGAAATGTTTAGATATCTTTTTATAGCCTTCTCCTCGTTTAAGAGTGCCAACATCTTTATATCCTTACCCAGCTGATTAAATGCAGAACACCCATTGAGGGGTAGACGGGTTACAGTTTATATAACTTGGTCTACATTTTGACTTGAATGAAGGCACAAGTCAGTAAGACCATAGAGACGTACTTTTGGGCCATTTGGAGATATGCACATGCCAAATTGTTTTTCCTATGTTTAGCTCAGCAAATATTACTCCGTGTCTCCCGGTTTCCTCCCACAGTCCAAGGATAGGAGTGTTAGGTTAATTGGTGTCTCTAAAGTGACCCTGTGACTGTGCGAACTCTGATGGGTTGTGCCTGCCCTTGCACCCAGAGTTGCCGGGTGGGCAACTGGCTGGCCCGTGACACCGTGTGGTTTAAGCAAATTAATAGATAGTTCCCCGAAAGAAATGAACAAAAAAGAAAAACGCATTAAAAAAATCAACTTAATGTGACATTGGAAAATGGATGCACACCTGCTTGTCTGCTGTTGTTACTCACAGCAACTGTTCTAATAAAATGAACTGAATGTGATTGTGGATGAGCCGTACATCGTGTACCATGGATACCTGTTTTCCATCGCACATAGGATATATTGTACTGTGCAAAAGTTTGAGGCCACCATTAGATTTGTTGTTTAGAAATGGTATGATGACCATGTATAGCTTAATTATTTCTCAGTCTGTTTAAAATACCGAAAATATTTACGCAAAATTAAAATAAACACGATTTTCAGAACAATGTTGCTTCTGCAGGCACAAGTCAGCTTAGTATGACCGCCCTTGAACTTCTCAGCTATATTATTGCAAGTTTCTTTCAGCAGTTCTTCCATGGGTTTAGGCTGCGTTTTTTAAAATCTCTTTTTCTCTCTCGGTCTCTCTCTCCGTGTGTCTCTCTCTCTCTCTCTCTCTCTCTCTCTCTCTCTCTCTCTCTCTCTCTCTCTCTCTCTCTCTCTCTCTCTCTCTCTCAGGGGGCCACATTGTGGTTTGGTGGGTAGCACTGTCGCCCCACAGCAAGAGGGTTTTGGGTTTGATCCCAGTGTAAAGCTCTCTAGGTCCTTTCAATGTAGAGTTGGTGACTGTCGTACCCAAGCGGTTGTGCATCCCTTTTTTTTATTTTTTTTTTATTTATTTTTTTTTTTAAATGTTATGTTTTTGGATCTGCTGTCCTGTGGTGTTTTTTGTTAATGTACTTTGTACTTCAGGGCTTTTCTTAAGGGTAGTCAGGCGAACATTTACGGCATTTAGCAGACGCCCTTATCCAGAGCGATTTACAACTGATACAGTCTTACAATCCAAGCAGTGGTGAGTTAAGGGTCTTTCTTAAGGACCCTACTGTGGCAGCTTGGCAGAGGTGGGATTTTAACCCTGGACCATCAGGTCCATTAGGTCTTTAAACTTGACCAATACCTTAACCGCTAGACTACCGCAGTCCCCATAATTGTATTAATATTTGTATCCTGTGCTCTTCTCTCTAGTGATGGTGGACCAGATGGAACTATGGCATCCAGCTCCAATGACTCGCACTACAGTGGCTCTCGGGTTGAAACCCCAGTCTCTTACATGGACGACGACGACGACGATGACGACTATGACGAGAATGACGATGACGACTAACCGTCTCGACCCCTTCGTTGTGCACAATTCTTCCAACAGCTATAGTCCTGGGGTTTATCGAACACATAAAAGCTGTCTCTCCCCTCTCTGCTTCTAGCACACCTTTTAATTCCCCTGTCTCTCTTTATCCCTGACTCGGGCATGGAGGAGCATGGGCTTTGTGAGTTGTTTCCATCTGACTCTTTGCTGAATGGCTTATCCTGTTAAATCAAAACAGCACTGTGTCTGGTGCTAGTGCAGATCTTTGGTCCTGCTGGCTCTAGTTTGTAATAAAAAAGGACTTTATGGGGAGTCGGTGTAAAAGTAGCAGCACTCTGCCATCCAGTGTGTACTGAGATTAGCATGACTTCCAAATGAAACCCTCTCCCAGTTAGCCAGCCATCCACCCGCTGCTGGAGAACGTGTAGTGAGCTCTGTACGACATAGATAGATAGGCTGTCTGCTTTTGAACAGTTTTTAATGTGCTGACTTGTTCACCTTGAGGATTCGATCTGGCTGCCTCCTCTTAGACTATAGACTCAAGGAATTGGCACAGCCAGCTACCATTTTTGCCCCATCGGGGCAAGTATTTGGATGTATGGACAATTTTTATATGATTCGATGAATTGGTGGCTTTTTTTGTAAGATTTCCTCCCTGTGTGTGTTTGGCTTCCTGTTGTTCTGTGGGCAGCTGTTGTAGGGAGCTAGTTTTGTTGTTTGAGCTTTAGAGGTGAACCTCTGCGGTTGTTCCCTGGGTGTAGTACAACTGACGGTCTGCAGGAAATCACAGAAACTCCATAACCCAACTCGATGTTTATAGGAAATGAAAAGGTACATGGTATCAATAATGTATCAGTGCCTCTGAAGGTTAGTTTCTAGTTTCCTCTCCAGGTCAGTAACACTACACAGTATGTATGATGATAGTGTGTCCTCTATCCCAAATATGGGATATAGACCTTTTTTGGACTCCCCTTAAAAAGCTTAAAAAAAAGAAAACCAAACTTGTACTGACTCCACAAAGGTATCTTTTCTGTATCTAATATAAGTTTGGAAATTAAAATATAATGTTTTAAAAATGTTGACCTCAATTTGGTTATTGCTGATATTAATAGCACTAATTACAATAAATCTTTTGTATGTATATTTTGTGTCTGGGTCCTTGCACCTGTTTAACAAACAAAATCTGTAGCAATTAAATATGTAAAGTGGCTTTTATGCAGTAGGCATGATACCGTCCTGTCCTGTTCTCGAACATCAGACGGTCACTTGTAAAGATTACGGACTTTGATCTGGATTAGGTCAGGGTTAGAGTTAGGGTCACAGACATTAAGCGCACGAAGAAAATGAATGAGTGAATGAATGTTTGAAACTAAGGTGTGAAATGTGAGTTGCTGCAGCACCACCTAGTGGAACCCTGGTAAGACAACCTACAATAGATTGGATTAACCGTACAGCCTCTCTGTCACTTGATGGATCATCGATCTCCACACATTTCTTTCATGTGATCCATTAAGTATTTAGAGTATTTTGCAGGATAGAGAAGTAGGTTGCTGTTCCTTTCTTCGCCTCCTCCCATTTATTCAGGCTTGGGACCGGTGTACAGCTGTTTCCAGGTACACGGCAGGGGTGTTTGCATATGCATGTCAATGACAATTTAGAGACACCAATTAACCTAACGCACATGTCTTTGGACTGTGGGAGGAAACCGGAGTATCCGGAGTAAACCCAAGCAGACACGGAGAGGACCCAAGATGCTCAACCCTGGGGTTGAACCCACCACCTTCTTGTTGTGAGGCAGAAGTGCTACCCACAATAGATTAGAGGGAATTAAATATTAGTCTATGATACATTGAAAATCATGTAATAACATAAGTTCTTTCATCACCAGTTCTAGTCCTTGTCCAGACCGCATCAGGAAAACCAAACCCATAGTTGAGAACCTATGACTAACTGTCATGTTCTCTTTATTTATATATAATAAACAATTGTGTGTGTGTGTGTACTGACTGTAGGTTCTCAAGAACTATGGGTTTGATATCTCTGTGCTGTCTGTACAAGCACTAGAACTGGTGATGGAAGGACTGTTAAGTGTGACCTAATGAAATTGTGTGTTTTGGTTGATTAAGCATCGTCGTCACCTTCCATATCCACTTGATCCAGGTTTTGACTGACCTAATGCATATTTTAGTGTTTTGGAAGTAACCGGATTACCTGGTGTAAAGCCACGCAGATTTGGGGAGAACATACAAACTTCACACAGACATAAGCTGGGTTAGGACTCAGACCTGGGTCGCGGGAGCTTGTGATGACAGCATTAACCACAGTGCCAACATCTTTAACATCTAAAATACGAATATATTTAAAGTGATCTGGCGGTAGATGGCAAGCATGTTATTGGAGAAACGAATAGCACGTGCAGAACCTCTCGAGCGCTAAGACAAAATGGTGGTTATTTACTATTAAAGCAAATTTCTAAACGCCACAAATTAGGCTTCCCTTGGTTACAGATGCGCACACTATAATGTAACCATGAAATAATGTAGTAAATACCTCTGTGAACAGTTTAAAGTAAAACTCAGTAAAACTACAGGTCTGAGCACTGTGTTCACAAGAGTCGACTCTTAAGTGAGTCTTTGTAACGGACCGATTCTCTGGTGAATGGACCCGTACTTTCGAAGCACCACCATCATTCGTGAAGTTTAACTTCTGGAGAAAGCAGGAGAACACGTCGATCTGGACTTATGCAGTTATTGAGCCGAATCTTTTACAATATGATCCCAGCACGATTACAGGGCTGCTTCTTTCTGTCCTTGCTGTGGAGTAAGTTTTTTTTAAATCAACGTTATTACTTCTGTATCCGTTAGATTATACAGTAAGCAGCATCTGATGTTATATCTGTGAGTCTGAATGTTTTTACGTTTATAATAAAATCCCGATAACCACCAAGAGCAAACAGTTTACTACTAACCCTTCGAATAGCTCATTAAGTGTTTAACTCTTATCTAATCTACGATATTACTTAATTAAATGTAATACTGAGAGAATATTCAGAGTTAGGTTGGGATCGTTTATAAGATGTAAACTTTGTTTCCAGCTTTCCAGTTTACTGCTCCTAAATGTGACCTGGATTAAGAACAACACGATGCTACCATGTTCACTACTTTAATGTTTGCCAGTATTTTATACGTTTGTGTTTTTATCTAGGCTGCCTGTTCAACCAACAAATAAGATATTATCTGGCAATACATGTTTTTAAGTGCATTTTTTATTTTTTGTTCTAAAAGAAAAAGACAAACAATGCGAACAGAGACATTAATGCAATTAATACGCATTAATATCTTAAATAGTCCATTTATTGTTCATGAAGGCTGCTTGTTCAACCAAATAATAAAATGTTGTCTGGTAATAAATGTTTTTAAGTGCATTTGTATTCTTTGTTTATAAAAAAAGACAAACACTGCAAAGACATTAATATAATTAATATGCATCAATATCTTAAATAGTCCATTTATTGCTTATGATTGTGTCTCATTTGTTAATATTGGGTATCAGTTGCAAAAAAGTGGTACTGCATTGCGTCGGCCATTTATCACCCCACTCTCTAAGTATTGCACGTGTGTGTGTGTGTGTGTGTGTGTTCTATTTACCACTTATAAATATAATTACTAATCATAAATATATTCAAACATATATGCACTGCTCACATAAATTAGGGGATATTTCGGATATTTTGGGGGATCCCCTCAATTTTCTGGCCAATGCAATGTATTTGAATATATTCATAATTAGTAATTATATTATATTTGTGATTAGAAGTGATTTGAATAGAGAATATAGTCATACAGCGTTCTACTATGATGTATTTCATGTTATAGTAATGTAGTAAAGACAAAGAATTATTAGATGCACAGGCCAAAGTATTTAAGCACTTACAAGTCAACACCTCTTGAATGACCTCATATGGACATCATTCCTATTCTTGTCTTTAAACCTGAAATCCCACCAAATGTGTTGATTCTTGCGTTTCTTGTATGTTTTTTTTGTTGGTAACAGACATTGCTGAACTTACTTTCATTGCAAATGATGAAACTAATAATAATAAATGAGAAACAAAATTGCCGGACTTTGCCGCACTGCACCGGTTTGCATGTTTCTGTGGGAAAAAAAACTTGCAATTACTTGCAAAAAGAAACAGTGCTACAGTAGTGCACATGGTAGCAGCATCTTCTTGAATTGAATCAAAAATGTGATCACTGTCATCTTCTCATAAATGAGCTCACCCTTACTGTACTTTCCTTCTATTTTCTATCTTTGCTTTTAGTCACTCAGTAGTTCCAGTTTATGAGCTGCAAGTTTTAACAATTTCTCTGCGTTTTTGCTACTATTTTTCTTGCTTTATGGACGCATGAAGCAGTAAGATCAGGGCGACGTGAATTTAAGGCGCAACCAGGGACAACCATTTTTAAATAATTTTGTATATAGTGGTATTGTGATATTGTCCTGTTATGATCATGTTAGGATATTTACTTTCTGTGCAGTACTACTGTGTTGCAGTTTTCACTGCATAGTGCAGTCGCAATACAAAGGTCAGATGGTAACTGCACCATCACATTGCATCAGTCCATTCCAGGTCTGGAACCCTGGTCCTTAGGAACTGCTACTTCATGTATCTTCTCTGCCATATAAGCCACAAATCAGCTCATATGCATATTGCATGTGGAAATGACACAAAATGGGACATTACCGGTAAAAACTAACATTTTCAAGAGAAATGTAGTTTTTAAATCTGGACCATGTTGGGATCGGCTCATGTTATGAATATTTAGGCTTCTTGTCCGAGTTATATTTCCAACAATATTTTCTTTATCATATACATTTTACTCAATGCAAACTTTTAATGTGAAATGTGACTTTGATTTATAGTCTCTGAAATTGAAAAACATTTTTTTAGCTACACTTAATATGCTGCACATTTTGTCTCTTCTGAAGGAAGATTCACCTTCTTAGACACACGTGCTATCTGCAGCTCGCTCTTCTTTTTTAGACTCTTATTTTCAAAGTTCCCACAATTAAGGACAGGGTCCCTAAACTGATAAAAAAAAGAGGAGGAAAGGGGTTAGAAGGCCACCACCTGGCTCTCCTCCTACTACAGTGACCCCGACCTTCATCAATCATGTTACATTCCAGTGAATGGCTGCTCCTGGTACAGCCAGAGAATGTGTAGGGAAGTATGTTAAGACTGTATTTTAAACTAACGTTTATGTTTAGTTCTCTATATGTCCTAATAAATCACGGGATCACTTCTGTATGTTGCATTAGCGAATCACTGACCTTTGCACATATCTGTAGGTCAAAATTAACAGACAATACTTTTTATAAACTAGCACGAGGTACTGAATGCTAGACGACTACATTTGGATTGCATTTGGTACTCATACAATCACCGGTCACTTTATTAGGTACACAGTTTTTCACTCACTGTCCGTTTGATCAGTTCCACTTAACATACAGAAGTAGCTCTTTACTTATAGATTGCAGTCCGTCGTTCTCTTTATCCTTTGTTACTCTGTTCTCTAATGGTCAGCACCCCCCACAGGACCAGCACAGGCCAGGTCCTATTTGAGTGGTAGATCATTTTCAGCACAGCAGTGATACTGATGTGGTGGTGGTGTGTTAGTGTGTGTTATACTGGCATGATTGGATCAGACACATCAGTGCTGCTGGAGTTTTTAAACACTGTTCATTCGCTGTGCACTCTATTAGACACAGCTACAATGTTGCTTCATCTTGTACATCTGTTGTTGCACAGATTGTGTCCTTTGGTCTAATGCCATATCATTAGATGGCATAATAATCAAGAACCCATAATAGATAATCGCCTCCCCAGGGAGGTCTCAGGCAAGTCCAACTGGGAGGAGACCCCTGGGAAGACTCAGGACATGCTGGAGGGATTACATCACCCAGCTGGTCTGGCTGGGAACACCTTGGAATTCCCCCGGTAGAGATGATGGAGGTGACTGGGGAGAGGGAGGTCTGGGCTGGGCCTGTCTGCTTAGGTTGCTGCTGCTTGTGACCTGACAAGCGGAAGATAATGGACGGATGCGTATTCAATTTTTGCATCTACTTTTGCATCCTTCCACCCTTAACAGTTTCTGTAAGTATTAATATGTCATCATTCATTCATCCATCTAATTCTCCATTTCTTACAGTTCCCTGGAGTATTTCAGTAATTGTGACAACCGGTAGACCACATGTGGAGGTCCATGAGAACACGAGTAAGTTTGCTTTAATATTCTATTTGTTAGTGCGCTGAAGCTCTTTATTGAGATTGATAAACTAACTCTATTTTCATTTTCATTTGGAAACAGATGCTGTTCTATCCTGTGAATTCCAGACAGAGAAAGAAATCAACCCACGTATCGAATGGAAGAAGAAATCGAAAGAGGTCTCCTACGTGTACTTTGATGGTGAATTTACAGGTTAGCTGTCACAATGCATTAGTGCAGAAGTGTTGAAGGAATGCAGCTTTGTCAGTTAAGGGTGTACCGTACCTGAGCACAATTATCCTCCCTCCCTGGTCCTCCGTTGGCTTGCACTCACACCGTGCTTAAACGTTCTGGGTCAGAGCTTTTACAGTTTTTGGGAGTTATACAGGTACTAGGCTATAGTTAGTGATCACAATTGGTGCATACTATGATTAAATACGGCTCAGTATAGTGTCTGAGCACGGTACAGAGAAATCATAGTCTGGTCAAACTAACCAGTTTGGGGTCAAACTGCTCCGGGTATGCTCAGGGATGGTGTAGGCTGCCTACAGTACACTCCAAGTTAATAAAGGCAGTGGATAAAAGCTGATTGGTTGTGTCCTGTGTTTTAATATCCATGCTTTATAGAGCACTGACATGGCTTCATGTTTACTAGGTTCTTTTAAAGATAGGGCTTCAATCAGTGGAGCCACGGTGACTCTATACGGGGTTTCTGTAAAAGACTCTGCGGTCTATATCTGTGAGGTCACTGCACGGCATGACAAGATTCTTCTTGGGGAAGTTACGGTGTCTCTCGGCGTGCTTGGTATGCTTTTTTAAATAATTGTTTCATATCAGTGACGTCACAGCGTTAACAATTAAGCCTGTGCATGTGTCTCATGGCCCAGAACCCCCCCACACTCCATCCTGCGAGGTTCCTGAGACTGCAGTGAGCGGCTCTGCTGTAGAACTACATTGTGAGGACAAGCTGAGTGTCCCCCCAGTCAAGTACAGCTGGTACAAGGACAACAAGCCCCTAAACACAACCCTGGCCGCAACCATAAGCTACAGTCTGGATGTTAAAACGGGCACGCTGGTTCGTTGTGAATCTACTAAAAGCTGTCTCTCTTCGTGATGTTACAAAAAGCTACTAAGCTGTCCAAAGCTACTATGGAAATTTACTAAGTCTTACACTTTGGGGGTTGAGCGGCAGACATACTGAGCATATGTAAGGGAGGAGAGGCTGGCCAGGGTGTAATACCCCATGGTCTCTATGATGGACGGGCCTCCAAAGGCTCTAACCCCCCCCCCCACACACACACACAAACAACCCCCTCCCTGCTCATGATAAATATTGTTTTACATTTACCTTTATGTCTTTTAGGAGACACCCTTATCCAAAGTGACTTACAATTTATATAGTCTTACAATCCAAGCAATTGTGTGCTGAGGGCCTTGCTACGGGAGGGGAAGGAACACGTTGCTTTCACTTAAGAGTGTATTTTATTATTACTGAAATAATTAATACTTTTATTCTCTTGTTTTATCAGAAATTCAAAAGTGTGTCACTGTCGGATGCAGGACAATACCGCTGTGAGGCCTCTGATGGAATCAGGCCACCAAGTAGCTGTGTGAGCCAACATATAACAATAACTGAATGTAAGTTAAGTTGGTGCTTAATTCGTTTTTTAATGCAAGGATAGGGAATTTCTTTCTTAAAATGTGACTGCCGGGTTTCTTTCTCACCAGGCGCTATGTACAAGTGTACAGTGCAGCTGCTTCATGGCTGGAATGAGGTCCTGCAGCCATGCTGACCCCTTGTGGCTGTACCCTTGTTTAATGCCAAATTTTGTGTATGTTTTAGCAGAGTTGAACGTGGGATTAATAACATTAGTTGGAGCTGCTCTCTTAATACTTTCCTTCTCGCTGGCTGCTTGCCTGTTCTGCCAGAAATGCTTCTGTCCCCGTGGTGAGTTCTTACGGACAAAATAATCACAAATTACACTTCTCAAAATAAATGAGATGATATTTTATTATGGGTTATTTCTATTTGGAATATCCCCTATTTTTGTGGCCAGTATATTTGTTCTTATTAATGGTTGCATGTCAGTTTCTTTGTAAAGTGTTTTGATCTGCTTTTCCATTCTGACATTTTTAGCCTTAACAACAGAAAGGAAGACAACACACAAAAGGTATAGTTCTATTAAACTATTTCACTTGCATAACTTTTTATGTTATAAAAACACACACTTGTTTTCCCGGTAGTCATGGTAACCTTGGCTAGTTCCTCACAAGGCAGTCCATTACAGGGTTGGGTAATGGTTACTGTTGTCATGTGGGGTGAACCCCTTTCTGGTTGGTGCTCCCTCCGTCCAGCCAGAATCCCAGTCACAGCACTGGTGGGCTAGTGAATTTCCACTGTACCACCAGAGTGCTTATTTTGTGATATTAGTGCTACGTTTTAATATGGGTCAATAAATCTATAACATTATTCACCTCTCTTTAGACACATGACCAACTGCAGCTCACCACAAAACGTAAGTGTATGTCTCTTACAAGTTCTTATTTCCTATGTATGGTATGCAAATACCACTTTGGTAACTATCCATAATTATTTGATCTTAATGTGGGTCAACCGCAATTGCAGTTTAAAGTGGCAGTGAGAAAGCCAATAGATGGCTAAAAACTAAAACATTATTGCAGCAAAGCAAAAAAAAAAAAGTGTGACCTCCCCTTACATTTGAACAGCAGCAGCATTTGGAAGCTTCATCGAGATGCTTGACCCTTCTACCGTAGGCAGGTTGATCAGGAATGATCTTTTCTCATGATGTAGCAGATGAAAAACCAATTATTTCATAAGTGGAACAGGCTAAACAAGCTAAGATATGCTAAAACGAAGGCTAAAGTTGGACAGTGGACAACATGCATTTTGGCATGATTCATTAAACTTTTGAGATATAGTTTGATATACATTGTTCCCTGGTTTATGGCGGGGGTCCCGTTCCAGGACCACTCACGATAAACGAAAGTCCACAAAGTAGGGACGCTGTATTTATTGAAGTATTTAGACACTATTTTAGCCGTAGAACTTGCAGAAAATTTGGGTGGCATTGTAGGGCTTTAATGAATTCCATCTATAATGAAACTTTCACAAACAGCGAACACAACACCACAGATAAAAACTTGTCATGTCGGCAAGTAGCGACTCATGCTCTAGTGTGTCGTTTTTGGTGAGTATTCATCCGCTGAGTAAATACGCTATTTACTGTAAATCGTAATATTTTATGATGTATAACATTCCTTTATTGGTAGAATTAATATTTTTATAAATTGTGATTTTTTTTCAATGTAAAAGTTCAAATACGTGCGTGTGTGTGTGTGTGTGTGTATATATATATATATAAACCCACGAAACTGCAAAAATCCTCAATATTTTCCATTAATATTTTTTTAAAACCTCAGAGTCTGCAAAAGGTTGACCGCAAAGTGGCGAGTGAACCCCGTATACTGCTCACAAAAATAGGGTACATTTAATTATTTATTAATTATAATTTGTGAGCAATCACACACTCTCTGCGGCCAATTATGTCTGTATAACGTCTTACCCAGCAGGGAAGCAATGCCAGGACTCATCACTGCAGTGGAGAGCTACCCGAGCGTTGGTATTACACATATAAAGTTCTAATATAGACCTTCACCTATATTTAACATTAGCTTAGATGATTCTGTGTAGTTAAACAGCGAAGAATTTTATTAGCTCTACTTGCTAATCATGATCACCCTCTCTCCACAGCTTAAGCACTTCAAGCATACCCAGTCCTTCATGGTTTGAACAAGGACTACTTATACTGAAGATGTGCATGGAGGTTGGATGGTGATATGCAACATCTTTGAAAGCAGCTATTTACAGCCAGTACACCATCATGCAGATCATCTACCTTCTGTCCCTCAGTCTGTGCTGAAGACTAGATAACGACTTCTTTGAAAAAAAGGGGTTGTACACCTGTAGATCTACAAAATAAAATGCTTCAAAAACAAACTGACATTTTCCCTAAATGAGCACTAGAACACTACTGAACACCTATTGTTTTTTATTTCTGTTTTTGTATCTTATATATGGTTAAAAGTGTTTTTCTAATACTGTTGCAAAGTTACATATGTCAATTAAAGAGTAAAGCACAAGTGTTGCATTACAAACCGTTCAAGCTGGATGTTAAGATCACACAGAAAAAAAACCACACAGAAGATGAGATTAAAGTTTTATTCATTCATCCTATTTCTAACAAGTTACATCTGCATTAACAGTATAAAATGCACAACACTAAAACGTACAGCTTTGGTAAAGACAATGAGTGGTTGTAGAGAGGTGAACATGACAGACAATTTACCATCCAACAATATCCGATTAAAACATTCAATTTGCTATTTTTATTAGGGGAAAACATATCCAGCCACTAGCATCCTATAGGCAGTGACCTGTGAGCACCGATGAAGGATAAGACGATGACTAAATCAGACTGTACAATAATAGATGAGCTGCCGTCTCTGGCTTTAGACCTACAAGGTGGTGCAATATAGTAGATGCATCCAAGAGTGCACAGTAAATAAACTCTTTAAATTCTCTAGCACTGCTGTGTCTGATCCAGTCATACCAACACAACAGGTCACTAAAAAGGAGCCACCACCCAAATAGAACCTGGGCCTACTCGCCTTAATATTTACCCCTAATTTGGACACGAAAGGTTGAATTTTTCCTTAGCTGAGAAAACTTGTGTTTTACATAATGACTTAAACCATTTCCTTAGCCAAGGGATTTATGTTACTTTTACAGGAGTAAAAGTCAACCGTTTCCACGGAAGTCCTTTGTTTACCTGAGCTAGCGCTGTTGAGGCTCATCACGTCCTTTATTAGCAGATCATTTCACAAAAAAGCAGGTAAGCCAACCTGGATAGAGAAAAATAAAATTATTCTACTAGAAGAACACAAAATATAGAATGTAAAAAAAGCAAATACGATGAGTAAGAGTATAGAAGAAAAGTGTTGTTGTGCTTCTCGAGTCTGTACTACAGCCGATGTAGCTTTTTGGCCTTCTGAATGAACTTGAAACCCTAGATCTATTAAGACTACTAGGTGTACAAAAATTAAGCATTACAATTAAATGCAATGCAGTGGAAATTCCACAGCTATGGAAAGTAGAGCCATCAAAATGAGCTGGTCATCATTAATGAATGAATTTCCCCATTGGGGATTAATAAAGTATTTATCTATGTGGGTCCAGTGGGTTCCCCTGGTCCTGAAACAACACTTCTACTAAGGTGTGTTTAAGTACCTTAATGTTATTGTCCATAATTTGGTTGCTTAGGTGTTTTGTGCAATGGTCTAACAAAAGTAAGGGGTTCCTTAAGGGAAAATAAGCACATGCACTCACAAAACCTCAAACTCCTTTAAATATAACATCTAGCCTAACATTCATTCATATTCTTATCTGCTTTATCCTGGTCAAGATCGCAAAAAGGCTGGTACGTAGCCAGCGGGATAAGGTGCAATACAGAAACAACCCTAAGAACCGGATCATTTAACAGTTTATTTTGGATTGTGGTACCTGTCCAAACTAAGTTTTCAAAGCTCTATATTACTGAATCTCCAGCTAGGGCTGTCAGTTATTAAACATTCAAACAACTATTTAATAAAATAATTATAATAATAAAAATTATTACCACTGTATAGGACCCCAGCTGAATTTGAATAGTGTGTATGGGGTTGAGGCAATAAAGTATAAATAAAACAAAGCGGTAACTGGGTAAATTAATTTGATTTACAAAATGTTTTTAAATCTAACTTAGTGGGCAGCGCTGAGTAATGTTGGCCTATTTGTTAGTTGTGTACTTAATTAGATTTTTTTGGCATGCATGATTACATAAAAATTTCTTTGGGCCAATATTCTTGTTGTTTGTCTTTATACATGATCAATAATCCAGGTGAGAAAATCCCAGAAAGTTGAATCAGTTCAAATAGACACAAGGTTTTGTGTGAGAAACGTTTAATCACTCATCTAAGTGACTCCAATATTTGTGTGAGTTTTTGGGTGCAGCACATGCAGTATTAGCTGTGAATCTAACATTCTAGACTAGGTTTGCATTGGGTGGTAAGGTTACAGGGCTCTGTGAAGGTTTCCAATCCAAGAAGCAAAGTGCAGTGTGACCCAGTGCTGAGGTTTATATGTTCCACTCACATTTCTCTGTAGTGTTTTTTGGCCAAAATCTATTTTTAAGGTCGAATAGAAGCAAACTGCAATTAAATATTTATCATTCCTAACAGTCCTGAATTTTTTCCATATCATGTTATATTGATTAAGTGGGTTCTGTTTCCCTAACCCTTTGTTAATCCCTGTAATCTGTTCTTCAATGGTCAGGATTGACCATCAAAAAATCAATTGTCTGCCAATTCCAGCCATATAGCATTGTCATGGATGACGTGTCTGGTGTCGGAGAGTATTGGGTGGGTTTTGACAGAATGATGCACCTTGGTGGAGATCTGTTTATTTACACTTGTCATACACTTTGGCTACAGTGCACTTCAAGCACTTGTTTGGTTTGAGCAATCAGAAGTAGCTTAGATATATCCGGACACAATCCTGATACTCAAGACACATAAAATGATGAATCACTAATCATAAGGGGATGTACATACTTTAGGCCATATAGTGTAACCTGCACCGATAGTCATTAGTAAAGACACCATATAGGCAAAAAAAAAAAATAAAAAATTGTAGACGCTCCTAATTAATACATTTATGGAATCTGACAGACAATGGCAGTAGAATTGGTTACACCAAATACCTCACTGAGTATCAAGGCAACAAGTCTAAATTTCCAAATCAGTGCATTACCATGAGCTTGCTTAATTTGGGATGGACCTATCATTTATTTAATATTTTCAGTTGAAAACCTGGCTGACCTCAGCAGAACTGCTACTGAAAATGTTTTGAAAATGCACTGGAACGATAAAAGTGAGCCCGGGTTAACAGTCTAACATCAGAACTGACCTCACAGTCATGTTCCAAAATCTAGCTGAAAGCCTTTTCAGAACAACACAGTTTACTGATGTTGTAGCAGTAAACGCAGGGGCAAACTGCATACTAATGGATATGTTTAGGATGTCATTTTTGGGGCATTGAACATAAATTGCTGGTCTCAGTTGTTGCTGGAGTTCGAGTGCAGCTTTGCTTGCCGGTCTACATGAAGAACCACCACAGCCGTGTCTTTGCCTTCTTAAACTGATTTAAAACGTTAAACTGCTTGCCATATTGTAATGATGAGAAAGAGCCACTTTCGTTACTTTGTAACTGGAGGCCTCCTCCATCTCCGCCCCCAGTGCAGCTCTCACCCAAAACTAGCATGAACACACAGCAACACAGTTAGCGTTAGCACATACCAAAGCTAGCTGCGTCCAAGCCTACAAGTGCTGAAAAAAACTAAACTACATTCACCCTTCGGTTCGGAGGTAACGCCAATTATTTCTTCTTACTCTACTAAAATGTGCATTTGGTACGGAGTATAGTTTAGCCTCGCCTGCTCTGCTGTGTGGTTTTAACACTGGTTCGAACACTTTCCCGCTTTTAGTTGAAAGCGCACTTGCTAACCGTTTAGCACCAGGCAATAGTTGGGCTGTGAAGAGCCTACTAACGCACTAGGTAGTATGTAGTATGCACGCGCAACGGCGCCGCTGCCGAAGCTGTACTATTTTAGCACACTACCAAGTGCGCTTAGTATGCCGTTGGCGTGCACGCAAATGAGAAGAAACAAGCTAACCGGAACGGTGAACGGCACACGTAGTTAACATCTAACCAGGTAACAACGAAGATGAGGGCAGTTTAATGATAGTCGTTCAAAACTACAGACGTTTGTTAGGACGTTAAACGAACAGCTAGTAAGTTAGCGAAGTGTTCCGTTAGCTGACTAACCAGGCGTGTCTCACTCTCGAAAGCTAAGCAGCTAACAAAGGCCACACCGTGGACTCAAACGAATATTTTATGACGCCAAAGTAGTTAAATGTCATTACCTGACCCCCGGATAGAACGCATTCTCTGATTAAAGCGGATAATAAAAGCTGGAAGCGGCACCGTGCTCCCCTGCAGCCTGCTTTCGGAAGTCAGACAGCGCTGTGCACTTTTCTCCAGGATTTCCGGCTGCTTTTACATTGCCCTTCTGCTGTTTTGTTTCCGTTTCTTCCATTTCCGTTCTAACTTTCCACTATCAAAAGTGTGCCGGCCGTTTAAAAGTTGTAAAAGTGACTAAAAGCAACGGTTTCCACCTATTTTTCGGTTATATTATGAAACTCAAATCGACTCCAATATGGCAACTAGGTTTGCATGTAACTTACTTGCGCGTGCTCTCGCGTCACGCTGAACGTCAATATGTGTTGAGAATATGGTCGAAAGAAACGAACTGCATAATATTAAGTTTGCGTTTTTAATTTTACATCAGGGTTTGTTGTGTTTTGATTGTCTTAATTAGACCGTGAATTATAGGTTTGGGCCTAGTCGGTGCTCAAGCCTCGGTGTTGCGTCAGAGTTGGTCTGGTTTAGAGAAGTGGCGGTGTCTCCTCTCTCCGCTGGGTCTGAACAGCTACGTCAGCGAAATGTTGGCTCTCTTAAACCAAAACGACTTTCAGTTCAAGTTTGAGTTTTCATATATTTGAAAGTGGGTTCAAGCAAATTGCCAACACGCATTTTTTGTTGTTAAATTTTCAAACTTATCTTCTTATCGCCTCTGAACTGTCTTTATTAATGGTGCCAATATTTCAGGAGAAGACTGCAAAGGTTTAGAAAAGCAAAGGTCAAGCTACTGTTGTAGAGCCGAGTCAAGGCAAAGGACCAAATCTTTGGGTGTTCAGTCCGAGGCCAAACGTAGATTTGATGTAGCAGAGGCGAGACCAGATTAAGCTTTTTTCCATCGTACTTGAATAAAAAGAGGAAAACTCACTTTCCATTTATTCGTCATATTTTGCAATATCTAACATAATAACTATCAACAACTTTGATATGTTGTTTATTCTATGATGTTGATGATCTTGCTTTCCTTCTTCTCAGAAGTCAGAAATCGCTACATAAAGTCAACTGAATATAACAACGACCTCCATCCTATCCATTTCTATTGGTCGGTTTGCTACACAATAATAATAGTTGCATATTTTGTAAAGAAGAACAGTAACTTGTTTTTCTCTGATAGCCAATCTGTGCAGATTTTATTTAGGCATGAATTGATTGTTGATATTTAATAACGTTAGAATAACGGTTTATAATTAACGTTACCTCAGAGATGCGTTGGACTTGACTGGTCTCGACCCTGAATTGGACAAAGCAGGTAGAGAAAATGGCAAAGTGGCAAGACTGTTACCTAACACTGAGAAGGTCCTGGGTTCAAACCCCAGGTGAAGTGGTTTTTGTCCTCCTTATTTGGAGTCGGCATGTCCTCCCCGAGTCCATTTGGGTTTCCTTTGGGTACTTTGGTTTTCTCCCACAGTCCAAAGACATGTGTGTTAGGTTAAATGGTGTCTCTAAAGTATCCTTAGTGTGCAAGTGTATGTGCCCTATGATGGCTTGGCGCCCTCCCTCTGGTTGTTCCTGCCTTGTGGTCTATGAAGTAGTCTAAGGAACAGCTCTCCCACGACCCTGTAAAGGATGAAGCAGATAAGAAGGTGAATGAGTAATTGAATAGTAAGGTGCTGAAAGCCAGAGGATAGAACAGGAATTCGAGATAATGCCACTGAAAATCTGGTGCTGCTGTGGCCACTGTGCTTAGGCCAGAACCCCGTCTTCTCTGGGATCCTAACTGGAACAAGCAGGGATAAAACATAGACACATATTCTTTGGTCAGAAACATAAAACCTTTTACCATGTATCAGCACACTATATTGTTCTCTAATATCACTTGAAGATATGTAGCAAATAATCAGTGCTGACTATAAAATCCTCCAGGGTCCTTGACTTTTTATTCTCCTAACAGTTTTTTTGTCCTAAGAGTTTTAATTGGGGGACTGAGATGGCCAAGTCAAAAGTCTGAACCTGCGGCGGCCATTTAATTATTTTGTATGGATTTGCATTTTGGAGTATTTGATAACCTGAAGATTTTTTGGTGTGGCTTACTGGGCCATTGGAGGTAATGTTCCTATCGTTAGACTTTCCACTATACTTAGCAGTGAGGAATTAGCTTACCTCTGTTCTTTTTTAGCTAAACCCATACTGAATGTTTGTAAAACCCTCCTTTATCTGACCCTTGAATTGGGTTTCAGTTGTTTTTAAGGGGTTCTAATGTGGTTAGATTAAAGAAAATGCGTTCTTTTGATGTGCTTCTAATTACAGATTTGTAGACTCGGTTACCTAAAATGCAACCATACCATAAAAATCCAAGATTCTTCATTGTTTTAGCATAAGCTTATGATTATGTAGTATTAGCATGTCATTCAGGTGGTCAATATAGTGTTACTGCAGAATGGACATATATATTTACACTCATTGAGGGGTTTCTGCTACTTATTTGGGTTTAACTCTAAGCAGTCAGTAAAACCAGTTTGAACAAAAGATTCTCCGTAGTTTTTTTTCATCTTGAGATTGGTTTGGAGGCAGCACTTCTATTTTTGCTTTATTTTTTAGTAGTGATGTAATGAAAATATTTAATTGCGATTAATCACACTTTTTGCTTGCTCAAATTTGATTTTAAAGAAATATTCCTTTTCATATTCCCAATAAAAAGCAATGCATAGCCATAAAAGTGGACAATGTACAGTACTGTGCAAAAGTCTTAGGCCAACATTACATGTTACTTGTAACAATGGTATAATGGCCATATGAGCATATATAATATTCTATTGACGATTGGATCCTAAATTTTAAACATCAATGCACCATGTCTTTTTATCTCATCTGCATTCCATTCTTTGTGAGTTTTAGCATATTTTAGCCATTTCACCCTTCAAAAAACGTGGTTTCTTGGGTGCTACACTTCCAAAAAGATTATTCCTGATCAGAGAAGAAGCATCAGCTTGGCATCCAGATGAAGCTGCTCCATGCTGCTAATAATTACTTGTCACTGTAGCATGTGGAAGCTTTATTTCTGATTCTTTCCAGTTTTTTTAATACCGTAGGCTGTGTCAAAGCAACGGGGGCGGCTGCTACAGTGACCCCGACCCAGTCCTGCAATTGACTGACAACCAGTTGAAGTTCATTCTTTCCATCACGCTAGAATTTCAGGATATAGAAATCACTTTTGCTGATATTTTGTTTGCAGGTGGGACGTTTTCGCCAGTAGTATGTCAAAAAGTGAAACTGAGGAGATGATTGAGATCGAGATTGATGGACAAGACAAACAAGAATGCCTCGAAGAAGCGTGAGTTCTCGTTTTCTTTTCTTTTCTCACATCTGTATGGCATATAAACAGTATCTTCAGTGGACAGGTCAAAGACAGAATGTGCCAGAATGTGAACACACGTTATATTCACTAGGCAAATACATGCTAAGATGCTTAGCTGATTTTGGCTCACCATTGCCTGTATCTCAGTCTTGATGCAAGCAGAATTTTGAGACTATTTGAAAATGGCATTAGTTGTATTACTTGGTAAAAAAAAAGGGCTGAGGGCTTACTCAGATAGGACTTTGGGCCTAAATAATATACTGCTCACAAATAGTAGGGGATACTCAAATGAAATATGCCATAATTAAATATCCCATCATTTTTGTGAGCAGTGTGGAAAATTAAAGTGTAATAAAGCTGCTTGGAGACAAGACTTCATTGTAAATGAACACTATTCAGTTTTAGCATCAGCATCAGATTAACAGGGAAATGTCACTTGTTAAACCAATCTATGTACAAACACTTCATGTGTGGCATTAATAATAAAATGTACATTTTTGGTATTATGTCATCTTAAAAAAAAACCCTAAAAAACAAGATACACTTTTCAGCACCGTGTGTTTGCATGTTTTTGGTTTGAGCCATGAATGAATGACCTTGACCGTTGTGCTCAAGTTCTTGTGACTGAGGGATGGACAGAGGAGGGAAGGGGAGGGGAGCAGAGGCTGGGGCTTTCCAGTGTTTCCCCACAGAATCTGTGTTTGTGGTAGCTATCTGACCCCAACCCCCTACACCCCATTTTTGTTGATGGAGTGAGCAGCAGGAGATACGAGAAATCTGTCACAACGATCACGAAAGCACGAGAGACTGTATATATAGCTCGCAAATTTGCGAGTGGGCAAGACTGCAGTCATGGGCCTTTTTCCAAATTTCAGTTATTGCATAACGTCATTGTACCTGTCTGTGGTTCCGTAGGATCGAGGAACAGACCATAACAACAGCAGAACTCATTACACAAGACATAGATATCAACGAGCCAGTTGGCAACTTGAAGAGACTCCTAGAGCCCCGTCTGCAGGTCGCCCTGGATGGATATGATATCTGCCTTCAAGACATCCATGTACGTATTGCGCTTCTCATTCACTGAATTCATCTAATTCTAAGAGTGTATGGGAGTGTATAAGTTGTTTTTAATTTGCCTTCTACAGTTGCATCCTGACCACAGCCTCTTTGACCAAGGTGTCAAGACAGATGGCACAGTGCAACTCAGCGTGCAGATCGTCACCAGACCAGGCAAGTCTACTCGACAATCACGTTAGCCGTAGCACCCTACACATAATATAGGTGAAACTGGTGCGTTCTGTGGTAGCACAGCGGTTAAATGTTTGGGCTGTCAACCAGAAAGTTCAGGGTTCAAGTCCCAGTACTGTCAAGCTATTCGTTGAGTCCTTGAGCAAGACCTTTAACCCCTTAACAGTTTCTTAGTTTATACATGATAAATCCCTGGACAAATGTGAGATTGATTGTCAGTGGACTGTGTGGACAATGTGGATGATCAGATTGTCCCAGTTTTATTTTTTTTTAAAGTCATAACTTGACACATTTTGACGAGAATAAAATTACTTAAAATAATTAATTAACGTTATTAACTTATTGTGTATAATAATGGTATCTTCCACTCCAAATGATTTTGTCATTTTTCGTTCGTTTTATTTTGGCGATCTTTTGCCAGCAACAAAAACTCACCAGCAAATCACCACCAATTCTGGTGTTGGCATAGCAACAACCAAGACTACTGAGTGTAGCTGTGCAGTCATGGGCCCATGAGATAAAAGCTTTCAAATGCTGTTTCTAATTCAAATATGTTTATTTATTTATTTAACGTCACATCAGAATTAATGGCAATTTGTGACAGGAGCAATGATACTGCGATATTATAGTAAAAGTTCTACAAAGGTGTCACTCTGACAATCGCTGTTGTTTTTTTGTGCTTATTAAATTATTTAAAATCAATAAATGCTTTCTGTTGATGTTTATACTTTTCACAGCGTATCGTGGATGTTAACCAGTTCGTACATGTATAACGGTTTTTTGGGGGTTTTTTTTGTCTCAAAGCAGCTTTACAATTGTGTAGGTTAACAGTGGGATGAAAACCCCCCTAAGACGCCTTAAAAATAGTATTCCTGTTAAATGTAAAAATACTGTGATTGGAGCAGTTAATTAATTAATTCATTGTATTTGCGCTTATCCAATTGAGGGGTGAGGGGGTGGGCATCAAGCAAACTTCACACATCAGCAGATTGAATGAAACTGTATTTTTGAGGTAGCGACACGTGTTGTATATATTAATTATAATATTTTGATTTCTCTGTGCTGTGCTGTAGGTGAGGAGAAGTTGAATATACTGGAGATAGTGAAGCCAGTAGAGACAGTGGAGGTGGTGATAGATCCTGATGCAGCTGCAGGAGAGGAGGCTCACCTGGTGGAGGACGGTCAAGTGATAGCTGTGGAGCGGGGCGCCATTGCGGACGAGACTTCTGAACAAGTGACCCGCTGGGCAGCAGCTCTTGAGGGCTACCGCAAGGAGCAGGTCCGACTCAGCATTCCTTACGGTGAGTACAGGACTATACTGCTCACAAAAATTAGGGGATATATCAAAATGAAATATCCCATAATTAAATATTCCTCAGTTTGTGTGAGCAGTGCATAGAGCAAAACCTTTCGTACTCTTTGTGATGTGACTTGGATAGCAGCACAGTGTCTAGAGAAAGATTTACAGAAAGCTTCTGGTGTCCTAGTGAGTATTTTCACTAATCAATTGATTGATTAATGAATTCCTATAGATCCAAACTGTGGCAGCTTACTGATGGGAAGAAAGTGGAAGTTGCAGGTAGAGGCAAAATACTGGGGTGGGACTGTGGTGGCCTAGAGGTTCATGTACTGGACTACGGACTCGAAGGTCCAGGGTTCAAATCCCACCTCTGCTGCCACAGTTGGGTCCCTGAGTAAGGCCCTCAACCCACAATTGCTTGGATTGTAAGACTGTATAAATTGTAAGTCGCTCTGGATAAGGGCGTCTGCTAAATAGCGTAAATGTCAATAGCATTCAGAGGCACCATGTATCACCAGTTCATCATTTGTTATATGAGTGATTAGTGGTTCGAATAACTGGGATGAGGATTGATGTAAAGTACATTATTTTGCTTTTCAGTTTTTTAATACTGCATAACAGCCTTCTGTATGTCCTGGTTGTGTGATATGATATATAGTATATCATATTATGTTATGTTATACTATACTATACTATATTATGATATATCATATCATATCATGTCATAATATATTATAGTATACTATACCATACCATACCATTGCAGAAACAATGAGTTTTGTACAGTACTTTACCTGGAGAAAATAAAACTGAAAGTAAATGTATTTAAAAAACACAAAAACTGTGCAATAGTCAGTAAATATCGCAAAGAGCTGGAGTGGCTGTTAAACAAACAACATGCTTATCTTGTACTTTGAGTCGTCTGCTGTCTTTTCATTATTATAATGCAATGTTGCTGCTGTATTCCCGTGGCAGACCCGGTGCAGTGGACAGCCGATCAGGTGATCCACTGGGCGGTGTGGGTAATGAAAGAGTTCAATATTGAGGAGATCGAAGTGGGAGGCATTCACATCCCAGGACGTCAGCTGTGCGCTTTCAACCAAGACGAGTTCCTTCAAAGAGTCCCTAATGGAGAGATCCTGTGGAGTCATCTGGAGCTGCTGCGCAAGTGTGAGTCTCTGTTTGTATGTGTGTATATGCTCAGGATTGGTGTGAATGTAATGTGACTAAGTAACTAAGTATGTGATCCTTATTGTATTTCCTGCTGCATGCAGATGTTCTAGCAAGTCAGGAGCAGGGACAGGAAGCTACAGTTTCTATTGACCAACGTAAGTATCTTCCACGATCGCCAGCTCTTTAATGCTTCTAATAGCCATGTTTTTAATCTCTCAAAACGTGACTTTCAGTATTTTTCACTATGATTCGCTATGATTGCAACTAGAAATTGTCTGTTGGCGAGCATGTTCGTGTGTTCCACATCCTTCCTTCCTTTACTCAAAATCCAGAATGAAAACTAAACTTTTGTCTACTACAAATGGGGGCCACCTTACAGCTCCAGTGATCCCTGGTTCATTTTAGGCTTTTCCTGTTTAGAGTTTATATTAAATATTATTGAAAATAGTCTTTGGTTGTCAGTTTTTCTTGTCTTACCTCACTCTGAGCCGGATCCTATTCTGGGTTTATGAAAACATACCCTGGATGGGGCACCTGTCTTCACTGAGGGCTCAAATGAGACCCGTTGGTCTCTTCTCCCTAAGACACATCAAATAAGCTGTTGTGGCTGGAACGTACTTCCTGGGAATTCTAGCAAAGTAGTTTAACCTGTGTGGACACTTAGGGCAGCCTTACAATAGAGGGTATGCAGCAGTGCTTTATTACAGTGTGTATCCATTTCATTTAGAAAGGAATACAGAGTTATTATTGATTGCTGGCCAAGTAGCAAGTCATGTTTAAAAATGAAGTAATCATAAATGATTGTTATTAACACCCTTTTTTGTTTTGTTTTACGTAAACCCGAGCTTCAGTCCATATATATATCTAACAGCCACTTTTCTCCAGCTGTTCAGATCATCCCTGCACCTGTGCAACAAGCCACACCCACGACCATTAAGTTACAGAAGACCAAAGTACCCAGAGCTCCACGCATCTCAGGAGAGGAGCGCAGTTCCCCTGGCAACCGTACAGGTGCGCATGTTCACAAGAACAAAATCCTAACATTTCACTCGTGCATTTATTCACAAGCGCACAAACATAGCTTCATTGCAACATGAAAAGCTCCCTAGATATATATTAGATTATACACTGCTTACAAAAGTTGGGGGGATATTTATTTTAGCAGTGTCCCCTAATTTGTGTGAGGGGGTACAAACAAATGAGTACTACTTAAAATAGGACAGGTACATACACTTATAATCTCTAAACACATCAACTGAGTTAGAAAAGTCTCTAGTCCAAACATGAGCCAACAAGCAATTGATTGGCTATTGGTGACAAGCTGTTTACGGTTATAGGCTGGATGGACATTAAACGGTGCACATTCTTTTGTGCTATTATGATGGATTGTAATAGCACAGTGTAGCCTTGTAGCAACTCTACAGGTGAAGTGGGAATAATGGGAACATTTGCATGTAAATGTGTATTCATGGTTTGTTGAATTCTCCATAAAGTGCATGTTCATCACCTAGTTTTATTTGACTGCTTGTTTTAATGATTTAAAACGACACTATTAGGAATGCTCAATAGTACTCTTTCCCTTGGTGTATTTATAGTGGCTTGTCTTTCCTCCCAGGTAATAATGGACAAATCCAATTATGGCAGTTCCTGCTGGAGCTGCTTACTGATAAGGATGCAAGGGACTGTATCTCTTGGGTCGGGGAGGAAGGCGAGTTCAAACTCAATCAGCCTGAGCTGGTGGCTCAGAAATGGGGCCAAAGGAAGAACAAGCCTACCATGAACTACGAGAAGCTCAGCAGAGCCCTCAGGTTAGTTTGAACCATGTCATTCTTGGGTATAACGACAGTACTGAAATAAAGTGTTCCCTGGTTTATTGGGGGGGGGTTACGTTCCAGGACCACCCGCGATAAACGAAAATCCGCAAAGTAGGGACGTTGTATTTATTTAAGTATTTATACACTATTTTAGCCGTAGAACTGAATATATACATTGACATTTACAGTCTTACAATCCAAGCACTTGTGGGTTAAGGGTCTTGCTCAGGGACCCAACTGTGGCAGGAGCAGGACCTTCTGGTCCAGAGTCCAGTACCTTAACCGCTAGGCTACCACAGTCCGCTATTGTAATATTGTAAAAACGCTATTGTAGTGTTTTTAACTGTCGAATAATCAAGCAACACGCTGAAGTAATGGAACGTTCTCTTTACTTATACTCCTTACATCACTCTCGTATCACACATGCTCCGTCCGTACCGAGCTTACAGCACCTCATATCCTACACACTGAGTAAATACAACAGCTATTTACTGTAAATCCTCATATTTGATCATTTCTAACATAATATTTTTTGAAAACCTGAGGCCGCGAAAGGTGAACCGCGAAGTGGCGAGGGACCGCTGTACTCCCTTACAGGGTGAGAGCAAGTCATGGGTAGTTTATTTGAATCAGGCTGCAAATGGTGCTAAGTGACCAAATGTAAGATGTACATTGTTGGTGATATTGCAGAACTGGTGTGATCACAGACCCCTAAAGGTTTAACGAGAGTTTTATTGTTAATGGTAGCGGTGCAGTACAGAACCTGCATCACTGCCTGTACAGTCAGCCCACCATCTCCACCAACGTTCATTCTTCCATTTATTCACTTTCTTGTTCGCCTATCCGGCTGCACATGGTGTGAGGCAGAAGCAACTCTAGATAGGGCATCAATCCAACGTAGAGCGCACACACTCACACACAAGAGGCACTTTAGAGAACACGAATGTCTTATAGTTTGTGGGAGGAAACCATACTAAACGCACCCAGACACAGAGAGGAAATGCAGACTCCACGAAGAAAGGACCCAGACCGCTCCATCTGGGTTTGAACTCAGCACCATCTAGCTGTGAGGCGACAAAAACTCAGCAATTTAAAAAAAGGGTGCTGTGTGCTGAGCAGTATGCTGAGTCTATGGGAATCACAGATCACAGATCCTCATTCTCTCTCCAGCAACCTGTTCAGAGGTGTTCCACAACTCAAATAGTTCCTGATCTCTGGTGGTCCTGTGACTCTAGATGGACTAGGGTCAATAATTGTAGAACTATGAAGTGCTTCTGTATAGTAAGTGGTACTGATAAAATGCACATTGGCTGTAGAAACAGGGATGTGTAACTAAAAGTGGCCGGTGAGTGTTTATTGAACGTGGCTATGAGCAACAATGGCCATTTTATAGTCATGAAATAGTCCACAATTAAATATCCTGTAATTTTTATGAGCAGTTTATCAGGCCTGTTTAGTGTGTACAATGAACCCAGTGAGTGTAAGTAACCAAGGAATAATTAAAAAATAATAAAATATATGGGAGGTTGATGAGGTTATATGCAAATGCAAAAATTAAGGGATATTTCATTATGGGAAACTTAAGTTTGAAGTATCCCCTAATTTTTATGAGCAGTATATAAAACTTTGAGATTATAGTTTATATAGTATATAAACTTTTTATAAAACATAAAAAATATCTAACCATCTATATATATATGGATGGATGGATGGATGGATGGATGGAAAATTACATTTTGAAGTATCCCCTCATTTTTGAAAGCTGTTTATAAAAACCTGAGCATTTCTGGATTTTGATATCTGTGCAAAGTCCAAGCACCAGAAGTGCATGGGTATTTAGGACCTTCTGTACTTCTTTGATTTGTCTCTTAGTTACACATTGATTATGCCTTGACTCCACCCATTCTTTCCCCACAGGTACTACTATGATGGAGACATGATCAGCAAAGTTCAGGGCAAGCGCTTTGTCTACAAGTTTGTGTGCGACCTGAGAACTCTGATCGGCTACAGCGCAGCCGAGCTCAACAACCTGGTGACGGAGTGCGAGCAGAAGAAACTGGCGCGAGTGCAGCTGCACGGCCTCGGGCAACCCGTCAACACGGTCACCCTGGCAACAGCCACAGGACAACCGGTCACCACGGTCACGCTGGCCACCGCTGCCACAATGGAGAAGGACAGCTGAGTGAGAGCTTATGGGCAGATGTGGAGAAATGTGGGGCAAGGAGAAACTTTGGACTTTAAGCAGGACAAGTGCATTTCTGAGCAGGTGTGTGTTTTAAGAATGTGTGTTTGTTTGTGTACATATGAATGAGTGATGAGGGACAGTATAGAAGGTTCCATAAATGAGTGAGACAGACTATGTGTAAGAGAGAGACTGAGAGAGACTGAGAGAGACTGAGAGAGACTGAGAGAGACTGAGAGAGACTGAGAGAGACTGAGAGAGAGAGAGAGAGAGAGAGAGAGAGAGAGAGAGAGAGAGATTATTACTAATGACCATATGATTGAGCTTTGAGTTTGTGTATGCTTCTTCTCTGATGGCAGGATAGGATCGGCTGCGTTTCCACTGTATATACTCTGTTTTTGATAGCCATACAGGCAGTGTATTTTGATATTTTCCATTTGTAAAGCATCTGTTTTTTATTTTGAGGTTTTGACTCCCTCAGGGTGAGGTACTTTTAACTGTCCACCAGGGGGAAATAAAGAGATCGTTTTCAATGAGCAAATTCAATGAATTTGATTTGTTTATCCTTTGACCAGGGTTACCTGACCTTAGGGAAATTAAACTATGGTTATTACATAATATTAAGGAAATACACAACGGAACTGCACATATTCACAATTTATTTATCTGTTCATTAAACAAGAGCATTCTTTCTGTTGGTTGACAGTTTAATAAGTCGCTCTTGTTCTCCCAGGGAGTCTTCCATTCTTCTGTGGAGCCTGTGTAGAAATAACTGTTCTTTGGTCTTTGTGCTCCACCTCTTGTTTAGTAAGACTCTTCTGGGTGACTGTAGGATCCCCATCACCTTTTACATGGCTTTTCGGGGTTCCAGCAGAAGTTTGAAGGATCCCATGAATTTGTTTGAACGTCCAGTGGGGCATTTTTCCCCTGCGCTCCTTCCTTTCAGAGAAGGGTTTCCGGGGGTCTTTGGGGGCTTCGACCTTCTTTGCATCAGGGAGCTCCTCCTTTTCCACCCTTGATTCATCTGTGGGAGAGAATCAGACATGAATATTTACAGTTTTTAAGCTGCGCTGTTATCAGCATACCTTGTAGTTCATTTCTTACCCAGAGGTTTAGTGTTTTGTTTCTCAGTGACATCTATTTGAGCTTCTGTCATAGTGTCACTCACTTTTGTCTGACCTAAAGACAGAATAAGGTAAGTTTGTGCTCTAGTGGGGTTCTCTTTGGCTCTACTTTCATTCTCCTGTTTACCTTCTGGCATTTTATTATAATTGATTTTTCGCCCTCCTCCACGGGTTCCTCTCCTCACTTTTTTCTTTTTAAGGGAGGTCAGTTCCTGGAGAGCTCCATCTTTATTTAAATGAATGAAAAAATGTAAGCAATATATATAAAATAATGTTAATCATATAACATTGGTTTTATTTACTTGTTTTTGCTCTGTACTTACCCTGAGACTCAAGGCTAGGTGTCTCATGAACCTCTGCCTGAACGGGCTGCTGCTCTTCAGTGGTTTCCACCACAGCTGCAGCAGAACCCAGAAGATGGTTCATGGTGTTTCTAGCCTCGTCGATTAAGACTGCCATGTATTCCTCAATGGCTTGGAGGTCATGCACAGTCATGTTTTTCAACTCTGGTCCTGCAACAAGTCATATTTTCATATATCCCACGATTCCATATAGTAGACCAGTGTCCATATATTTGCCTGTGAGCTATTCTAACTTACCCAGAGGGTGAAATTGATTGGATAAAGTCTCATCCAGGTTTAATTTTATCAGCTGATCAATGGTTTCAGCCTCATTTTCAGCCTCCACCAATTTCAGCACCTGGTTTCCTGCTTTAAATGCAGAACAAGAAAATATTAATTTAGTTTTACTATTCCCAGTGCCAAACACAAATGACCCTTACTCACCCAGAAGGTGTTTGTTAAATATGTCCAGCTTGTCCAGTTGAATCTGCATCTGTGTGATATGTGCAATGGCTTCAGCCTTAGCTTCAGCTTCAGCCTTATTAAAAGCAGCATATCCAAATGCAACTGCATGAACAGAATACACAGTGGAAATCTGTTTAAACATCAAAACCACTGACCCCTAACACTTGACTTCTCACCCCATAATTTAGCTCCTGACCTATAACCTAACCATGGCATTGACCCTAACCCCTAAACAATATAGTTTACTGACCCAGAAGCTGGTTGAAGGTCGTTGGAATAATTTCATGCAGAAAGCTGATTAAATCCTGCTCCTCTCTAGAGTGGTCAAAACCATAATAAAATGGTTCTGTTTGGTTCCTCTGCCAAATCGCAGATGTGATGACCTGGGTGCAGGACCTCAGCAGAACCTCTATCAGCTCTGTCTCTTCTGCTGTAAGCTCATCTTTGAAATCCTTCTCGCTTTTCACCCTCCAGAAAATCTTCAGGTTTTTCCTCTCGGTGCCATTTACACCATCCAAGCACAAACAAGCACGCCATTGGAGTCTCGGAAGCCACCACCAAGCACTTGCCATATTTGCATCCGTTCTCGTCGAAGTTCAGCCACAGAATGACAGGAATTCTGAAAGTGAACGGAATCATGTGCAACTCAGCCATTATGACATCACAACGGAACAGGGCCAACAAACAGTTAGGTTATCAACATTCTAAAATGAGCCCCTGCTATTACTGAACCAACTAAAGCCTTAATACCAAAACAACATGAAATAAACCATGCGTTCAATGTCATGATCTGCTTTTAATGTGTCCAGATGCATTAAATTCCCTTAATATGAAATAAATGCAGTCCATAATAAAGACCCTGTAATAATTAGGCCCTGTATAGTGTATGACTGCTTCAGTTCAGGTTTCTGATATCGACTTTAAACCCAGGGAAAAATGTACTGTGAAATTTCATAATAAAACTGTAAATTGCTCGAAAATGTGAACTTTCACAGTTTGGCCAGTTCTGTTACGGATTTTTGGTGATTTGGTCACCTCACGGTTCTACTGTCAAATTTTACAGTACATTTTTTCTGGGATTGACCTTAAGTTAAGAATTCCTGTTGAACTTTTAGAAATTGTAATGAGCAGGGGATAAAACTAAAAAAAAGGAAGATGTGGTTTTCGAAGCAACGCTGAACCGTTAAAAAAAAATGAAAACCAGACGGGACAAGATGGAGCCCTCAGCGATAGCAAAACTTTAAACCCAATTCGCGTCTTCCTTAAAACATTCGCAGTTTGAAACGGGACATGGACGAAATTAACTGGGAGATTAAAAGTGAGGGCATAACGGAGAAAACCCTGGCCCGTCACATAAAAACATAACTTTAAGCAACAGGTTCAGGAGAGACCGATGGAGTATATAATAGGATGGATATGGCAACCAGGTGAGCCATTTTCCCAAACTAATCGTCACCGGGTTATAAAGAAGACTGCTACCTATTCCTAACGATTATTAACTAGTGTTATATTGTGGTACTAACTAGTAATTGTATAGTTAACTATGAATCCAACATGAATTATGTTTTAACTATGCGTATGACTATGCCATGTTTTTGTTCTACTTTATATTAACTATGGTTATTGTGTTAATCGTGATTCCACCAGGAACTACCTTATGGTATCTTATGGTAACTGTTTAATCTGCCATGTTTTTTTTTCTATGGTAGTTTACAGTAACAAAGGTATTAACCAGTTTAACATTACCTGCTGACTAGTTTAGAGTTTAGAGTAACCATGGTTGTATAGTTAAACATGATTCTAATGTGAACTTCCTTACCATGGTTTTACTATGGTGGTTTATATTAAAGTTGGTTATTATATAGTTAAGCATTATTCTGTCAATACTTCACATGTTGTGGCTTGTTCCTTCATTGACAAATGTGATCAGAAGGTCTATTCAGGCGTCAAGATAGCTAACAATTGATACTGTAGTTTGAGAATCTATGTCAAACAGGACATTTTTATTTTTTTTACCAGTTTATACAGCTAAGTTCCTCCATTTACCCTCTGCTTTATATTCACGTTGTCAGTTGTTGTGGTTTTGTGACATCTGCTGGTATTGTGGTGGAACTGCCTCAAATTCATATTTACAATCTAGATATTTTAACATATGGGGGCAGTTTGTATTACTATAAGTACATCTGCAAAATACAAACATATTTTAATGTACCTCTATACATTGGGGTGCTCATGTGCCATTCCCTGTCATGGTTTCCAGCCTGGTCAGACTTTCCAAAGGCACAACAATGGGCCTACTCTGGTGTCGTCTTTATGCAAGATAGGTAAAGATGAAAATGTAATAGTTTGAGAATTTACGTAATCAAACTTACGGGTTGAGGGGTGGGACATTTCTAGGTAGATCCAGTTTCATAGCTAAAAACTGCTTCCAACATGCTTCTATGTTTCCACTGGCACAACATGGACACGTGTGTGGGATGGGAGACGGGGCAATGACCTTTGGCCGATTCTGTGACGAACTGATATCCAGTATAAAAAAGTTTCAAACCTATAAATCAGGTGGTGCTACCTTTTATAACTCTGGCCCGGCCTTTTCACAAAAACCCAGGTTTTAGTATCAGCATGTTCTCCTTGTGTCTGCATTCCTAAAATGCATGCATATCTAAAGTGTCCCAGTGTGAGTGAGCAAGTTTGCATGTGCCCTGTGATGGACTGGCATCTAGTCCAAGGTTGGTTCCTGCCCTTGTGATGTGTTGTAATACCTCAGTGGTGTGATTTTTGGACTCAAGTTTGAGAAACCATGATGGAGCTCTATGTACATTCAAAACTTTATTCATGGATACAGTGTAGAAAGCTTTTCCCAGTCTCAGCCAATGATTTGGAAAGCTGCATACAGGAAAACAGACAGGAAAAGAAAGAGAAAATGACAAAGATGAAAAGTCTCTTCCTTCGCTGCCCATTACTGACCGTAGACTCGACTGACTCGTCTTAAAGTATCCCCACGTAACCATAACACCTGATATGAGCGTTCCTCTACGTACAGAGCGAGCTACTTCTGCTGTAAGACTCCAAATGTCTGTCATTCATTTCAGCTGGAGGTTTGTTTTGTGTCATGAAATGTTTACTCTTGGAAGCTTTCTTTTTGAAGCTCCACTCGTGCTCCCTCTAAGCTTTTCTCCTTTCATCTCCATTCTGCTGAACTGATTGTTCAATTCCGGATAAAGAGTCTGTAACTTGTTCGTGAGCGATAGGGTTAATGAGAAATTTAAATGGAGATGCCCGCCAGAGGTTCAGAACGTTCTAAATTATTTCCATTGCCCTCGTTCTGGTTCTAAATAGCATCTGTCTGCTTGGAAAGATAAAGTGACTGACGAACAGAAGAACACAGGACAGCTGCTGAGGATCTGCCCCACTTAATTTTTTTAAGTAGCACAAATACAGAGGAATGCAAATAGAGAAGTGACACTGTACATATAGTCCAAAACGGTGGATATTTAAGCAATATTTCTCCACTATTTCCTTCGCTCTTCAACTCCTGAGATGGAATGAAACAAAAATGGGGCCAACAGGAAAGCCCCATGAAAAACCCAAACGAACCCAAAAACAAAATCCAACAACACAGAGTGCATAGGACGCCAACAAAACATGGGCAAATATTATACTTCATTATTATATTACATACAGCTTATCCAGCCCCATGCAGCCATGTGTGTGCGTGTTTTAGCATAGTCTGAAAAGAAAAGCACTGACTTCATTTAAAGCATGTTTCATGTAACATCAAAGCTTCGGATTTGGATTTTTTTTTTTCTATTCTTTTCAAATGTCATGATCACAAGGAAACACTGAAATGTACAATCCTGCTAAAATCTCTACATGAGAGCGGTGGATCGCTTGGATCCGAAAACGTCTCTCGGTCATGACGGCCATGCACTAAATAGGTACAGCAATTTTCTGCCTTATTTCAATACATTACACACAGAATAAAAAACAGACGTTACTATCCTTGAACCTTAATTGTTATTTATATATGGATTTTTTATATATATATATATATAGATTTTTTTTTTAATCATGTTTTAAATATTTTTCTGAAAAAAAAAAGACAAAGATGCTGAAATGGAAAGCTCAGATGAGAACATTATTCTTTTTTGCCATCATTGTCTTCTGGACTTGAGCCCAGCGCTTCTGTTCTGACTGTCCAGGATGATGGAGAGGACACACTGAGGAGCAAGGGGAGGAAAAGACACTAAATAAAGAAAGAGGAGATGAATGACTGGGACAGCAGATAAGGACAAAAGACAAGACTAGTGGGTGCGTGAGTCCAGACAGACAGACAGAGACAGACGGACAGACAGAGACAGACAGACGGACGTGTGGCTGAATGAGGGAAAACGATGCATCACTTTTCTGTGCAAACAAAGTGAGCACTCATGTGTAATTGGGTGAAATGGTGACAGAAGCCCCTCTCATCTCCATGAGTTCGACGCTAGTGTGGATGAAGCCTTAGTGCGTGTTCGCCGTCCTGATGAAGCGGGGTGAAGAGGGAAAGGGTGCAGGGTGACAGAATGAAGCCTTTTTAGTTCTGCATCTGCTCGAAGAACTTGTAGGTCGGGTTCTCGTAGCCGTTCTGCTGCATCTTGGTGAGATGACGTTCCTCTGGGGTCACTGCCGCGTCGACCTGGACACAAAAAAGGCCCAGCTGTGACATAAAGCGCATATTTCCCACCCGCGTGACATAGGAAGATGCTTCGTGGCGCACACCTCTACGACGCCGTGGTGGATGGACGAGTACTGCTTCTTCCTCAGCATCACAAGTGTGATGACGATGATGGTAGCGATGACGACTCCTCCTACCATCAGACCGATGATGGCTCCCTTATTGGAGCCGACGTCTTCCGCGAAGAACACCTGAAACGAATGGCACAATCACCCAGCTCTTTCTTTTCTTGTCTTGTTTGTTTGTTTATTTGGTTTATTGACGGTCAGCATCAGTGGCCATTGGCGACACAAACGAGGCCGTATCTATACATAAGGTTTTTGAAAGATTAGTCGCATGCGTACACTCAAGTTGATGCCAGTTTAGTGTAATCAATTAACCTGTCTTTGGAGGTTTTTGGACTGTGGGAGGAAACTGGAGTGCCTGGAGTAAACCCACGCAGACACGGAGAAGACAAACTCAACACAGAAATGACACGGGCTACTCCTTCCTGGGAAACCCAGGACCTTCTTTCTGTGAGGCAGTGGTGCTACCCACTTGTCTTGACCTTCAATGCCTAAATTACCCTTCTCAAGGGTCCAGAGTCTATTCTGGAACGCACAGGGAACACAGTCAAAAAAACACTGCCAGGAGTCAAACCTGGTCGCCAAATCAGACCGCTGTGTCATCCCAGCGTGGCTGCACATCTTTTTGTTCATGTTTTGACCCTTGTTTATCCTGGTCTTGTTGATGAGCTTGAGTGTATATGCAGAGAATATAGTTCACTGGACAGGACACCAGTTTGTTGCAAGGCTGGGTTTCGGGTTGCTGTCCCAGTGCCCAGATCCCATGCATGCAAGTAATACCCAACACGGCTGCTTATGATGGCATTTCATATTACATTCAAATGCATACAGTGTATACACCAATCAGCCATAAATAAACCAAATAAATAATTAAAACCACCTGCCTAATTGCTGTCAAGGCTCCAACCCATTGAGGCATGGACCTCACAAGACCTCTGAAGGTGTCCTGTAGTATCAGGCACCAAAACATTAGCAGCAGATTTGTTCATTCGTGTAAAGTTCTGAGTTGGGGCGCTCCCAGGACTGGGCGCGTTTGTCTAACCCATGGAACAGATGTTCTATGGGACGAGAGCTGGGGAATCTAGAGGCCACATCAACACCCTGAACTAATGTCATGTTCCTCAAACCATTCCTCAACATTTTAGGTAGTGTGGGCAGAGCGTATTATCCTGATGAAAGAGGCGACTGCCATTAAGGGACGCAGTTGCCATGAAGAATTGTACTTGGTCTGCAGCAATGTTTCGGCAGATGGTTCGTGTAGGTCGTAAGTAACAACCGCATAAATGCCAGGACCCAAAGTATTTAACAGAGCAGGTTTAAATGTCATGGCCGATCAGTGTGCGATAGTTTTTATGTTTACCAGTCTCTGGTGATGAACTTCATATCCAGCATTGTGCCTCTCTTCAGTGTCCATCCGCACTTCGGGCATTTCATCAAGCTTCATACCAGAGACTACACAAATACACAAGCAGAAGTGTCACCCTCAGAGCAACAAGTAGCTATTCAGTCCCGGTTTATCTCTTATGGTTGTAGCGAGGTACAATATCTTAATTGTGGTTTTAACAATCTTTAAGAGTTTATGAATTCACTGTGACATGTAGCCAAGAACGACAGACGACAGTATGTGCACAAAGTGGACCAAGCATAGGCACTGCTAATCAAGTTCGCACTCTACTTAGCAACACGTGACATTAAGTTAAAAATGAGTGAACAAACTGGAGACAAAATACAGACACGACCAGCCTCACAGTCTATGTTTGAGGATGGGCTTTGAAAAGGATGTTGCAGGATCTGTAAACTATGCAGACAGCTCGATTAATTCACTTCTTTTGATCTAATCACCGTGCAGAATACGAAGGTTATGACAAGCTGCAGGAGTCAGCAGCCCATGACGTTCTTAAATCCGCTACTGTACCAGCACAAAACCACACGCAGTCAAATTTAGCCGAATCATTTTGCCAAAATAAGAAAGCCGAAAAAAGAAATAACATATGACATGCTTTTAATGTTATTTCAATTGATGTCATTAGTAAGCAACAATTAATATCCCATTTACAAAAGCCTTTACAAATAAAGTTTTTAAAGAAGTCAGTATATTGTCTAATTATCATTATAAACAAAAGTCTGTTTAATGTTTATAACCTGCATATGAATGTTACTTTTGCCTCGGGTAGACTAAGGTAAATAAAAGGAAATGAATTATTCACAAATAAGTTAGTGTAAGTTAGGGTGCTACAGGTTCTGGTAGAGAGATGACTGGTCCACCAAAATAATGGGAGACAATCACTGAGTTTCATCACTTTAGCGGGTCCCTGGGTGTGGGGATTCAGAAGCACACCCTGTATGGGTTACCCTTTGCAGGGTCTGTGTTGTACAAATTTGCGTAAGACTGAAATACTCTTGTTTTGTACGTTTCCTTGTTTCTATGTTTGTAGCTCTGTGTTGCTTCTACAGAGGACACAATGGTCACTTTATGGTGGTTACTTTGCATGTTTGGTAGATCACAGATAGTATCAAGTCAAAGGGAGGGAAAAATGGCACCTACCAGGTCGTGTAGGGAGTCCTCGGTCTGGAGCTGGACGAGCATCTACAGGCTCAACTGAAAACAGGAACATGCAGGTTGATTACATATGATGCTCCCACATACTTGGATCTAGTATTGGTTCAGGGATTGCTGTTTTAGGTGTAATAACAAACAGTACTTAAAACAATGTTGTTATAAGTTTCCATGTTGTCTCCGTGAGAGATTTGTGTTTTTACAGTCCTGTTGCTGTGTGTGTTTCTGTGTGTGTGTATGAGTTCATACAGGTATGCACCATTTAACGCCCAACTGATCAACATCCCTTTACCTTAAAAGCTGATGTTGTGAAAATTATTTTTAAGAAATACCAATTACCGGTAACACCAATTCTAAATACGACCAGTTCATATTTATTCAACTCAGGAAACACATCAGTACTGATAATGGTAATTATGGCATGTACATATATGTCAATTAAGATGTCTACTGCTAGAAAATGCACTAGAAATAGTTTAACTACTGAGATCCAGCTGGAAATACGAAGTTAAGTAACCTGTCAACGAAATCCCATAAACTCGTGTACAGTTGCTTTAATGCTCAAAGCCTTAATAACAACGTGACCGTTCTAATCTAATTCTTTTCAATAATCGAATTATCAAATGTTATAAGTATGTACCTATTCGTTGTCTCCATTTGTTGTTTTTTTTCTGGGGGTTTTCATTTTTATTTTAAAAAACCCCAAAAGGTTGGAAGTTGCATGTTCTATCATCTATTATTCCATTACTTTTCCTCATGTTTTAGAATTTGCTGTGGAATCACTTCAGTATTGGTATCAATATATTTATCAAAGTCATCATTTTGGTATTGTGACAACACTTTCCTATACAGCTTACTCACGTCTGAATTACAGAAATACAGAAAACTTGTACGAGCAAACGCTTACGGCACAGAGAAAAGAGAATCCCGGTGTTCAAAGGGCAGAAACCATGGCAACATTTTTTATTTTTATTTTCAGTGAGTGTTTCAAGGGTTTACATGAAAATATCTACACCTCGTACAAAAATTATGATCACCTATTGTGAGCAGTATATGTAAATATGTCTGGTCAAAGTTCATTTCTGTCAAAATCCTGTTTCACAGAACGTAATGCGGACGTTAAATGGCTTACCTGTGTGTGTGTGTGTGTGTGTGTGGTAGACTATACCATGGTTGTCGGTGTTGGCTTGGTTGAAGCTCTCTGGGTGGATAAAACCTAGGCCGTCTTGTTCCAGTGGGAGGTCCACAGAGAGGGTGCTGTCTGGTAGATCAGGCATCAGAGCATCATTACCGTAACTCACTCTCATGTCTGACTGAATGGACGAGAGCTGCTGAGCGGCTTCAGCCTGCACTCGCTGCATCAGCACCGCTACAGCAAAAACAAAGAGACCGAGACAAATCACAGTCAAACCGAATGCTACATTTGTATCTTGGGTAGTTCTGGATTATAGTAATGGATAAGATAATAAATATTGTTCGTGATGATACCTTTTAGTTTTTCATGTAAATCATTTCAAATACCAGGAACAATAGCAGTAACAGAAAAAAGCGTTATTGTGGTTTGTTGCAGTAGGAAGTACGTAGTACTATTTGTTAGTAGTATTAGCACTACTAGTAGTACTAATTAGTAGTTGTTGATTAGTAACACTTAATATAATAAATAAATATGCTATTTAATATTGATCATTCAAATAGTTCCGCTTTAAAATCAAGAAAGTCAATGTTTTGTTGTACAAGTTACTGACCACTAAAATAAAAATATTTATTTGCAGCAATGTACAGCATTTATTCGCAAAATGACAACTGGTTATTAATTATTAATACAACAATGAATACAATTAATTTGAACAAAACAATACAAATAGTACAACTAGGGAGAGATTATTCAGAAAACTTCCATCTTCCATGTGTCTTGTACAAATAATATTTTGTTTAGGTACCTCGTTTTCTGTACCTCGTTACTCGTCAGATGCTGCTACATGTGTATACATGCTGGCTTTGAAATGGCCACTTGACTTTTTTCTTCCAGAGGTTGTATATTGAAAGTAGAATGTAATGAGTTGGGTACAGGGTGAGTCAAAAGTCACCCTTTGATTTCAGAAAAGGGGGAAACGACATATCTGAATACCCGAGAAAGTAATGGGCCAGGGGGCCTATATAAAAACCGGTTTGTAAACAGGATATTTCTGCTTGTAATCGTCTATTTTGCGTTTAATATTCTTGAAGTATCCGTTTTCGCTTTCTTTGCTCCTTTTCTCTGTTGCGCTTCTCTCGGTCTTACTTTTGCTTCAAAAAGTTCAGCAGTTAGCAGTCTGACTCTAAGCCTCATTATTAAAAGGCAAAATCGTTCAAACTAGCTGATCTGAGAAAACATAAACACACAGCTTCACTGTGTTTAATTACCGACCATTTTCCAATCGGGGTAAAAGAGTGGCGATCTTTCGCTGACGTAGCGCGCTACGTAGCGGGGATCAACTCCAGCAGCCAATGATTACCTTTCAATACAAAACATTACATTGAGAATATAAAATTACAGAATCAGTGCTGTACTCACCCACTTGGTCCTGGATTTCACTGGCCACCTGTGGGACCTTGTTGAGGTAGACCACACTTTCATTCAGGCGCTCCTCGATTACACGCAGATGAGTCAGCACCTATGAGCGCAGGGTTAAGAGGTTACTCTCTAACACAGAAGCGCGAGTAGCGTGAATCGGCTCCTTTGCGCAGGTGCAGGTATTAAGGTCGATACCTGAGGAAGGATCTGGGCTGCTTTTTTGGGGTCCACCATGCGCACGTGCTCGAAGTGTTTGAGTGTGTGCTGCCTGTCCTTCTGCTCTGCACGTACATACTTCTTAAACAGGCCAAAGACCTGACGAGGCTATAGGACAAACAAAAGGGAAGGATTACTTAGGTCAGTCACAGTCTGAGTGTTTGTTATTGCTTCATTCTGTAGGTTAATACATGTAGCAGGTAGGGGTGCAACGATACCCTCTGCTCCATGATTCCATTCGTTTATTTATTCTATGACTAATTTACATTTTATTATTAATTTGCTATAATTTAATATACTTTTAGTATTTATTTAATTAACATCTAGGCCACCCATGGAGGACGGGTCCCCTGTTGGGTCTTGGTCTTCCCGAGGTTTCTTCCTACCACTTTAGGGAGTTTTTCCTCGCCACTGTCGCCCTAGGCTGGCTCAACTTGGGATTGGCCTTTTAGATAATATAATATTGTAAAGCTGCTTTGAGACAATGCACTGTTGTAAAAAGTGCTATATAAATAAAATTGAATTGGATTTATTACAACAAGGCATTTTTTTCTTGAAGTGCAAACGCTTGTTCTCGTATAGGTTTGTTTAAACAAAAAACCTTAGTCCCCTGCAATGAAAATCATTTTAAGAAATGCACTGCTCCCAAACATTATGGGATATTTATCTTTGTAAGCAGTACATACGTGTGTGTGCCATCTTTAAGTGAAACCGGTACTCTCGCTGTGCTTAGCCCAACCTTTAACAACTGCAGTCTCAAATCTTTTCGGTTTGCACTGTAGAAGATATACCGTATATGACGCATGACTTATCGTTACACCTTGCAGTATATGATGTATCGTTACACCCTTAGGAGCACGTCTGTCACGTGGTTTAAAGTGAGCGCACCCGAGGCTGGTCGGCCTGAAGTGCTGTTAGGAAGTTGTCCAGTGCCATGCGACGGCGGTCATTAAGCAGAGCCTCGACACGAGCAATGTGAGTCTCCACTAGCTGCTGCCTCTCATTAGCAGCCTCCTGCTCCAATGCCTCCACTTTCTCCTGGAAATGCTGTGCAAAAACATACACACAACGCTCACACTAAAGGTATGGTCACTAATTTTGGTTGAACATAACTGAAGCTGCCTGTTTCGTAACTCAAATCCCAAACATTCATTAATTCCTTCCAGGCCATACCCTTGATACGATTTGAAGAGATTCACTTAAATGTCGATCAAAAATTGGAGCCTCTGTGTACTGAAATTCGACATCAGACACTGGAAGTCAGCAGAAATTCAAGTAAGAACGTTTTCTGCGGATCAGCTTCAGTGTGAATCCACATTAGAATGGTAAAACCGAGTGATGTTGGACGAAGCATGGTCATTGGTGCTAGAATAGCAGGAAACAGTATTTTAGAAACTGACAACTTTGTCGGGTTTTCACAGGCAATGGTGTATGTAGAGGATGGTCCCAAAATGGGGTCAGAGGAGGATGTCAAAGATCTTTCTAATGGACAAGTTGAGCACAGCATTCATCCAAATTGGCCAAATGTAAAACTTGTCGTTCCTTAGCACAGATGAACTACAACAACAGATGAGCAGTTCAAATGCCATTGTGCCGTGGCAAAAAAAAGCACAGAATTAGATCACCGAGCAAGAAAAATATCGCCTGGTCAGATGAATCCAGATTTGTGTTGCAGCATGTTGATGAAAACCTGGCATGAGCAGCGTGAATTAGCAGCGTGTGGGGTATGTTCTCTTGCACATCCTGGGTCCTCTGATACCTGTAAATGGATGCTTGGACAGTAGGGGCTTGTTGTGGTTCATCCTGTCATGGCAGCTGTTTACCATATGGCAGAAGGACATTTTTAACAGGACAACGCAATGTGCATCAAGGGCTGCAGAGTTATGGACCGGTTCCACGAAAATGGCGGTAAGATTTCCTTTGACTTCACAGTCCCCAGATCTTAGTCCCATACAGCATCTCTGGGATGAGGTAGTTCTGCTAGAAGCTGTCCTGTCCGCATGGATCAGTATTCCTTCAGAGCACCTAGTGGAATCCATGGCACAATAAACTGCCGTAGTTCTGAAGGTCACAGGAGGTTCAACATGCTACTAGATGGGTACAATAAAGTGGCCGTTTACTGTATCTGATACAAACCTTATCTAAGCAGCCAAAAAGTAGACAGCATTACCACAAATGTGTTCGGTTTAAACAACCCTATGCCCACTAAATTAATTTATTGATCACTGTAAATCAATCTGAACTACATTTGATTGAAAATCTACACCATGTAGCAATGCAATCCCACTACTGACTGATCTGTACTTATATTACAACTACGCTTACCAATATATCAATCTCATTAATACTGAGGGCGCAATACCTGAATGACAGCCTTCTTATCAGCGCGAGGAAGACTCTTCACCTCCCTCTCTGCCTCCTCCCACTCCCTCATCACCTACAAGAGGAAAAAGCCTTACCACTAAGTTCGTTTACATGCATTTAATGTAATTCTCCAGTTCTTTGATTACTTAAGCAGTCATGTATAGAACCTACTCTGATCTAGAAATTAGGTCAGTATGACTGATAAAGAGAGCTAAACTTTATCTCAGTAAATGGATTTCTCAGAGCATACATACCCATTCTACAATTTCAATCACTCAAACGTAACACGAAAGCGCAACATGGTTGCCATGACCACTTATTCTAGGAGACTTCGCTGCCTTTAAGAGCTGTCAACCCTGAAATTAAAGGTTCCCTCAAGTGACAAAATCAGATTTTCTGCACTTACTGGATTATTATGTGCGTGTAAACACACTCGTAATAACGTAACTATGAGATTATCTCTTTCTGTCTTTTCTATCACATTCAGTGTTGCTCACCTGAGACATCCTCTCTCTGTGTTTGGCCTCTAGGCGCTCTTTAGCCTTCTGGAAGTGGCTGTGCTCATTGAGGTCTCCCGCTGCCTCTAGATATCGTCCCACAGCGTCTGGAGGACTCGGAGCCATAGTGGGTACTGATAGGGTGAGGGTGTAGCAATGGGCAAAAGGGGCCGTAATGCAGTGTTACTAATTTATTCTCACACATATTATACACACAAGCTATTTAAAAACGTAATCTCTAAATGCAGCATGCAGACAATTACCATGAACAATCATTTGGGCAATGCCCTGTACTGAGAAAAGAAGAGGAAACCAGATTAATCAGTTCATAATGGAAGTCTGTAATTAAGGCTTGATGTGAAACATATTTATAGAACTAGTTCATGTATTCATTTCATCGATTTGTAAATTAGGATTGTGCAAATTCTTTACAATTTAGTAAGAACCAACGATTTCATAATATTTATTCAATGGTTTTGTTTCGTCTGTCAGCTCAGCACGGTGTATCTAGCTCTGGTTCCCCCATAGATATCACATCACATAGATATTTGAATTTAACACTGACTGGAGCACTACAGAGGCGCATAGTCTTGCAAATAAAGGACTGATATTTTCAGTTACTGCATTTAACTGACTAGATTTCATTGATAATGAGCTCTGAATAAGCGCAAATGCTAGATTTGGCTAACACCAGGGAACCAGATTGTCACAAGAATCGATCTGTGTGGCTGTAGATTTTTGTTTTTGATCTGAATCAAATATGGGCTCATGAATGGATGTACTGTAGACATTCAGTCTTAAAACTGATCAGTTTTACATCTCTATACAGTGTATGTGCTTAATTAATTAACACGAAGATGATAGCACCCTTTAAAAGGGAACAATTTGGGGTTTAAACACAGACAAGTTGGTCTTGTGCTAAGTTGGTCTTAACTATGATGAGTGAACTACAATTGGTACGGTCTTACAATCCAATCAATTTTGGGTTAAGTGCATTGCTCAAGGACCCAACAGTAGCAGCTTGATGGAGTTGCTTCTTCATTTTATTTGTTTAAAGCCATGCCAGCATCAGTGGCTATGCTATCCATGACGCGTGTTTGGGTTTGGGTCTCGCACTTTGGCGACATCTGCTGGACAAATTTGTGCAAATGCCTTGGGAAACCCGAGAAACTCCATACAACAAAAGACTGCATATAAGTATTTTTGTTTCCAAATAGAGCATATAAACAATGACTGTATTTCAGTTGGCTAGGTGGTACAGGTCAGTATTTATACTGTACTTAAGTACCTTATTTCTATCTGCAATGGATCACGTAACGGGAGCAACTTCTGACACAGTTCAATTGGAATTTACGTTGTAATTTGGTTTTGCATTCTTTAAACAGTACAGAGAACTGTTTCAATCATTCCTGATTGTTATCTACTATGTGCTAGTACAGATGTTGGTGAAAAACACTGGAGTGTTCCTTACACTGAAAGCAGAGCAGCCGACTTAAGCTACCCCGCTCACAAAAAATGATTTATATTTTATCATTTACGTATTTCATTGTGAAATATCCCCTCGTTTTTGGGAGCAGTATATTTACAAATATCAAGAAAGCACAAAAAAAAGGACATTTGTGTAACCACGACAGCCTTTAGTTGCGTTAGTAGAAGAATGCTGTGTGAATCCATGCTGGACAGATGCAGGCTGAGTCAGGAGGGACGTGTTGGTTGTGTGAACAGAAAGTGCTATCCTGTCTGAGCGTGCTCTACAGAGAGAGTGTTTCTGACTCCAGATTGTACTGAGTCAGCTCCTGTGTAGTGGGTGTGAGTGCATGTGCTATCAAGATGACGACGTGAAAGTGTGAGTCTCCCACAGCATCCAACTTTATGCTTAACTTTGCGAAAACCACAGAGGTGCGGGCCAGACGCAGACCGGTCGGACAAGCTGGTCTAGGAGAGGAAGAAATAAACGGCTACCGCTAAGAAACACACTCATCTAAAAAACAGGTTAGGAGATTAACGCAGACCCACACAGGTGTGTTAAATGAAGACGACGACAAGGCCGAGGGCACAACGGTAAAGCTTTGTCACACGAAAGGCACTTTACTGGAAGATTTAGCATTCCAGAGAAGATGTTAATCGAGGTGCCTACAGAAAGGCTCTGCATCCACGTGCACTAACGCAGCCATCTGATAAGCACAGCTCAGCAGAGGGACAGAGGGGAGAGCAGAGCAGCGACACTCCCTCCTTGACAGGACAGGTGGATCTTGGAGGCTGTGTGCACTTACACACGCTGCTGCTGCACACAGCCATGCAGTACTCCTCAGACTCAAAGTTATTACGGTTGCCTCCACAGCCCCCGAAGTTGAAAGGAGCACAGCGGCCCATCTCGGCCACGAAATGCCAGCGAGGCAGTCTGGCACGACACGGGCCTTTCCGCGCCGGGGCCCAGCACACGGCTGAGAGGGAAGAAACGCTTAGTATGACACACACAAGCATGAATAAGCACACAGATGATGCTGATGATTAAACCTGTATTGCAAGTGTCTCTGAAGTAAACAAACCAAATCTTTAAATGAGTAACTATTCATGGATGTGTGTGATTAAATACAATATTAAATGTCAAAACCAAAACTCCTGTTCTAAAATGTATTCTTTAAGGTGTAGGCTATGTTAATCCCCCGACATAACCCTCGGGTAGGGTGGTGTTTGCATTCTATCGAAATCGGTTCGATTCCAAAGCGGTGGAAAATGTATCTGAACATTTGACATTTTACGGCATTTAGCAGACGCTAAACAGAGAGAGGCTTACAACTGATGCAATCTTACAATCCAAGCAGTTGTGGGTTAAGGGCCTTGCTCAAGGGCCAAACTGTGGCAGCTTGGCAGAGGTGGGATTTGAGCCCTGGACCTTATTTGAGTCCTGGACCTTACCCGCTGGGCAACCACAGTCCCATAAGGGCACACTTGGTTTCCATCAAAGGGACAGACACGAACCCTGAGGTGTGCTGATGCTCTGGTGAGACGGAAAACGGACACACACATCTGGAGTTACAGTTATAGGAAACCCTAATGGTCTTTACAGGTACCTGACCTTTCTAGACCATTACTAGAATGCAACACTAAACTCACTTAACATTTTACATCCATTTTGTTTTAAAATCTATTTTCTTACTTATGTTATTACTAACTTAAATATTGTTATTGACTGAAATGTTAATATTTATTTAATTTTACTATTGCTTTAATATACTTTTAAGTATTTATTTAATTAACATCTAGGCCACCCATGGAGGACGGGTCCCTTATTGAGTCTTGGTCCTCCCAAGTGGTTTAGTAGTAGGGACTGGGTCTCCACAATGACCAAAAGGGACAAGTTACCTATAATGTTTTACCTTATAATTAAATAAAAAAAACTGGTAATCTAATTTGATTGCCAGTGTTTCCACGTGCATGTCTGTCTGCCTCATCTGAAGCTCATGATAAGCAAGGTGGGAGGTTGGGTCTGTGTGTGTCAGGTGATACAGATCGGCAGGGCCCCTGTGTTACATCACAGGATGTTTGGCCATCGATGATAAAAGCTAAAATGTTAAATAAGAGATGAAATTAAGACTGATATTACTGTGCACTATATTTACACTGTGCTCCTCAAATGTTTGCTTCCCTAGTAAATATGAACATATCTGGCTTTAAAATAACTTTCTTGCTACTATGCCTGAGCTTTCTTTTTAAAACATAGGTGCTCCCCAGGTTAACTAGATTAAAAGTTAAAAATTAGTTTTATTTCCCTGGGAAAGTGATACACAGTATGATACTCTCCCTCAAATGCTGGGCATCCAGGCAACAGCTTGTGATTGTGCTGCTCAGCTCTACCAATGGAATAAACGTTTTGTTTTTCACTTTCAAATTTTTATTCAATAAACTTAGTGTTAATGATTTTGCCCATCTGTAATGTTTTAAGCATGCTCAAATTAGCCTACAATAACATATCCCCTTTGCTAATTTGGGAGCACCTTTACTAACAAATTATAAATGAAACGGTGCCAGCAATACCAGTACCGGCACTACCAGTACCACAGATTTGACTTCGATTTTTTTCTTTCAATCAATGAATCGCTTACATGATTCGTCTTTTGTAAATATTTTGAATGAAAGCTCAATCAGACCATGAACATTTTGATCATGTTTACCAGGGATGTCACAGCTTTGTACAGCCTGGGGCACGAAAACCCTTAAATTAAAGGTTCTGGTTTACTTTAAGGTCTTGAATGAAAGAGTGTGAAAAATAAAACAGTTCCTAAAACTGCTGTGTTAAGACTGAGATTATTATACAATGGCGAACAGTGAGCACTAGTGAAAATGCTTGCTTAGGTCTTTGTGGAGAAGGTTGTTGTGGAGATACATAACTTAAGGTCCCAAAGCACACCTCAAAGCTTTGCAACAATTACCTGTAGAGCAAAAAATATCAAGGAGTTCTGACTGTCATGGATCTACTGAAACACAGCATGTTAATGAATATTCATAGATGGACCTGGTCTTTTGACCAATTTTCCATTCTTTAATTGAAGATTTACTGTGAATGTTCAGGGTAACTTAAGTTAACCTGACGGTCATGTCAGTTAAATTCCATTATATATTCTGTGAAAGTGCACGGTATGTGTACATCATATTATATAGTAATGTCTATCTATATCACTATCTCACACACACACACACACACACACACACACACACACACACACACACACACACACACACACACACACACACACA
>JAUZST010021280.1:0-32284 GCA_034779995.1 Parotocinclus haroldoi
ACAGGGGAAAAGGCAGAGCTTAAATAGAGAGAGGCTCAGACCCGGAAGAAACAAGCCGCACCTGGAGTGGAGAGAGGTGGTGATTAGAAGGAGGGGCTGAGCGAACGAGGGAGAGAGAGAGGGACGGAATCGGGATTCCTGACACTCAATTCCCACCCACACATTTCATAATCTTAAAAACCTTCCTATGCCAATAAAACAGCACTAAATTCATAAAACATCTATACGTTTAGAGAAGACAGAGCAGGGAATTTTAGATAATTCATGTGATAGGGAACCGATGCACAATATCAGCAAGAATCAGTATAGTATAGTGAGTGGTAGTGTGGGTGTGGAGCATACTGGGAGTCACATTTATATTATTGCATTTATACTTGATGAGGGATTTGTTGGGGACTTCAAACTATATTTAATTCAAAGAAAGTTTGTATATTTCTGATATTTTAGTGTGAGTATTTCTGCTAACCATTTTTATTTTAACTTTGCCAGGTATCAATAATTGTGGAAGGAACTGTACTTTATCAGATACACGTTATTGGTAGGTCTTTTCTTTCTGATTCATTTCATTCTCTAGTCGTACTCTAAAATCAGAATAAATAGTTTCTAGTTATGTTTATGAACTAATTAGATTTGATCTTTTGAAATACTGACTGACCAGTTTGCATTTTACACAAATCATGAACACCTACCTGTAATTGCTGTAGAATTCACAGATTCATAAAAACATTGAGGACATTGGTTAAGTCCCTGGAAAAGATGCCTGCAGACCATTTTCTTGAGAAGGAATGGAGGGCAGAATATACATACAAATAAATTGACACATTTTATGATGTGAGCTGAAAATGAATTTCCCCTCTTTGAAAGACCAGCAGCCACCACTGTTTAAGTATTGATAAATTAAGGAACAAGACTAAGACACCATGTACCAAAGCCACCCATGTGCTCTTCCAGTCTTTCATTATATCAAAACAGAACCACTACAATGTTCTCCAGGTAGGCGTTCGCATGCATACTCAAATCCCTGAAGCTGATTCGCAATGCAGCAAGCATTCTAGTTTTCAGTTTTCCAAAATTATCTCTGTCAGCCCACTGCTGTGTTCAATGTCCCTGGGTCCCTGTAGAAATCAAACAAACACATCAAACAAACACTGATGATACAAAACTAAACATGGACCCATCCCTTCTTACCAAAAGCAAGAGTGCAAAGCATAGCCTGAATTGGTCCAAAATGGTCCGCAAGGGAAATTCTAAAGATAAACTTGACTTGTAGTGGATTGTATTAAAAACATAATTAAATGCTGACTGTACTTTATTGTTCACTGCTTGACAACTGGTTATGGGTACTAATGAATGTTCAGTTCCTTTTACATACACCACACCTCGTGAGGGTCACGTTAGTGTACAGTCATACATCGTTATCTCACCTACCTCTGTTTCAGAGTTCGGTGACTTACCGAGGTAACAAAATGCTAAACAAAGACAGTCTCATTCTTACCTGACGCTGACATCATGAGTTACCTAGCAGCAGTGCAGTGCTTAATTTGAGCCGGGTCCTGTACTTTTCACATTTGGAGCATATGCACTCTGGCACCTCTTTGTGTATAAATGAACAATATTAATGAACACGTTTTAATTAAATAGCATCTTTGTATCTTGTTTACAAAAACCTAATCGGCTAATTTTCTTGATGGTAAAGGGCATAATTATCTCATCACATTTTGCACATTCACACATCTTAACTGATGGTTAAGACAGATACTCTATTACGTGTTGCACTATAAGCACAGTGTTTATTTGTTCTGGGATATTTTGACTTAATAACCATTTATTGGATGGTTACATGGCACGCTCGGTGTTCCTCATGTATTACAAATTATGCACCGAGCAGCCCTACTGATGATCATACAATCACATTTACAACGTCCATAAACATGTGTAGATTCTATTCCATCATATATTTTGCCCACAAACAACTTTAATAAACTGAGGAACGCAAGAAGTGGATGTGGCCAGTTGCCACAGTCTTACCATATTACAGTGTAAGTAACCATGTCAGTAGGATTAAAGTGACACCTACTGAATGATAGCTGAGAACTTGGCAGCGTATGGTAGATTTTGTCATTTCAAGAATGGCAAGGGCAAGAGCCGAGGTTGGCAGCTTTTCAAGCTAAAGTGCATGAAGGGAAATCCGTCCTGCCATTACAGGTTTGGCGAGATAATGGGGGGCGAGATAATGAGGACTATTTTCCTGTCGTGTACTGTATGAATGTGAACAGGACTTGAGTGTCTACAAAACTATGGTGTGTTGTTATTAAAAAGGACTTCTGTACAACTGAGTTGGGTTTAAAACACACTCATTTGTTACTGTGAGTTGATGGTAAAATGTTGAATGCTAGTCTTTTTGTATGAATGAATTAACTGTAATTTACTTGCAACCTAATTATTAATCATATGTTCAGTTTATATAGCACCTTTCACGAATATAAGAACTTTTTCAAAGAGATGAAAGAGAAATACCTATTATTAGAAGAAGAGCAGTCAGCATTGAAGTGGGTGGTTTTAAATTGAACTTTAAAAGAAGAGAAGGTAGAGCAGTCACAAAGAGCACTGAAAGACCAGCCACCTACTGTCAGGAGTCTTGTGTGTGTGACAGCAAAATGTTGAATGCCAGAACAGCTAAGCGAATGAGAGGGACAGTAAGGATGAAAGAGAACACTAAGGTATATGGGGCTTTAAAAGTTAGAAAGAGAAGTTAATAATTGATATTAGATGATAGTTGCAACCGGTGAAGCTGACGAATGGTGCGCTTGATATAAGTAAGGATACTGATATCCTGAATTCAGGTTTTTAACTCCTGAAGGAAACAATTAGTATTTATCAGTATTTAGCACAAAAATGATACATTTGTAAGCTAAACATATGCTGCTTAAACATAAATAAGGGGATACTTCCATATGAAATATCCCACAATAAAATATCCCCTAATTTTTGTGAGCAGTGAATATAGTAGAAGACACAACGATTGAACAGACACAACGATTTTTGTTATAGCTATTTGTAAAATTACAGCAAACTGTAATTGTGGTAATGTGGCCCTTTGGGAGAAATTAGTTTGCCACCTGTGACCTAAATGATTAAATGAAATTCTTCTGTACCTCTAATCCTTTGAGATTCAGTATCTGTTTGGATTCAGCTTCAATCTGTGGACTTTTTGGGGGTTCATAAGCTTTTACCCATCCGATACTATGGAAAAAATCTAGGCAAAACAGTTGCTATAGAGACACTGGACCACCTATTAAAAAGCTGTATATTAACCCACACCACACCAACATAAACAATCTTAAATTGGTTCAGTATCAATAACAGCTATAAAATGATTGCAGTGTAGTGAAAGCCAAAGCCACAGGAAATTCTAAGGCAGGTCGAGGTAATGATGTGACAGTAATGATTTCAGGATATATTTACAGCAGGGCACCTTATACCAATCAAGTTACAGCCATGATGTCCTCATTTGATGTACCTACTAGTCCTTCATATTTTATCATCACTAACATCAGATGTTTATTCAAAACAAATTCCTGAGAGACACAGAGAACAATGTTCTATACACATAGTTATAGGCATTGCTTAATGACCACAGTACATTTTGTAGGTGGTTTTGATGCTATATGAATCATTTTAAATACAATACTCAGCTATATGTAATCTTTTCAAGTACTGTCAACATGATCTGTGGCAGGTTTCAGCCACCCATATAGTCTGCAAATACCATTTGTGAAACGTTTGAATGGAACTGGAGATGCAGCAGATTTAACCCAACGTAAAAATACAGATGGTTTTACCATTATAGCAAATATCAACCACAATTTCATTTCAAATCTACCAAAGTTTTGAACCTATGATGCAACGTCAGCGCTACTGACTAAAGTCTGAACAAATGTGGTAGCGCCACTTACTCTAATTGTTTTGACCTTCTTTTGAAGGTCATTTGTGTTATCTCTCGATATCTGTTGTCCATCTTGTGACTTAACCCAAACAGTATTTTTAAATGCTAGCTCGACAAACAGTCTTTAAAGACTATCCCCATCCTACAGCCCTAGCCAGTTATTTTTAAAGTGCTAGATGTGCACTTAGCCTACTAACCCTCTGACATTTCACCCTGCTGCAACACAACACGAGCACTCACTGACTCACAAAAAACTACAATCGTCAAGTCATAAAATTAAATCTGCATTGCAAAAATCTTGATTAAATGTATTGTATGTTAGTGTATTAAATGTGTGCTGCTCGCATCCATATTTACAATCTGTAAACCGCATCTTACCTGAAAACGGATTCTTGCTTCATCCTTCCTAGTACGTAGAGTTATTCCGTTCTGACCTCTGGAATGTTTCTCTGATTCTTGCCTGCTGTTTTCAGTAAGGATGTGTGTGTGACTCTGCTGCGTTCTCGCGGGCAATAATAATAATAGGCTAATAATAACAATTAAGCATGTAACCTCATAATGATAGTAATAACCTAGTAATTAAAATAGGCCTTCCACTACTCAATAATAATAATAATAATAATAATAATAATAATACAGCTTGAAAAGGTTGAGAATGTCTGCTGCAAAAGAACAGAAACTGAACTGGTTCTTGCATACTACCATACAGTCATGGTATTTTCTGTATTTAAAAATTTCAGTTTGAGAGTGCTACATGTGGAGAATTTAATTAATAGCAATAGAACCATTTTTGAGAGTGAAAGATGAAGTGCTAAAACATGCTACTTTCAACAGCGTGCGGTTCAATTTAATGTAATCACATGAATCACCTGAATGAGAGCTTGACACACGTCATTGTTACTAATAGAGGAACAATTAGAATAATATTGTCCAAGTATGTATATTTTAGTATAGGTGCATAATGCACATGCGACTACATAATGTTTTATTTCATACCTCATTGGAATATGGGCCATCCGTAATGATAAATGGTGCCAGATTGTTTTAATAATTCCTTTCTTTTGTTAGATGTATTTGGCAGTGCACGATTTTGGACAGTGCTTGGCATATTTCATCTGAATCCCCTAGGCAAGCCTGAAACACGCTACAAACAGTACAGTATGTGCAAATCCACCAAGTAAAAAGAACAGATTCTTCTTGGGCATCTTAAAGCTGTGGATTTATAGACAGTCTGAAATAAAGCCTTTAAAAGCCAAAGCACCGCATAAGTGACACATATTGATGCACAGAGACAAAACACATTTGAGCTGGAATTTTAAGGCTCACATAATAATTCTACGCAGTTTTATGCACTAGCGCTGTTTACTTGCTGAATATGCTGATTCCCAAGATTAGTTGTTATTTAGCATGATCTGTTCTTCGCACCATCTGCATTTTCTTTCCAGTTTTACCATACAATGTGCTGTTGCAATCATTATCACATAACACCTTAGTTTAGAGGGGGATGAGAGGTGAGGTTTTAATTTGATAACTCTTGTTTGCCGATCATGCATCACTACTCCCATATGAACTGGACTCACATGGAGACAAAATTAAGGATTTTACTTTATGTACAGTAGCTAACCAACCAATGAGTTTTTTCAGTTTACCAACTCACGTCCTTAGTTTAACAGTTTCTCTTTACATGCTTTTGAAGGTCATTTGTGTTATCTCTAGCTATCTGTTGTCCATCTTGTGACTTAAAAACCCAAACAGTATTTTGAAATGCTAACTCAGCAAACAGTCTTTAAAGACTATCCCCATCTACAGCCCTAGCCATTTTTTATTTTTTAAGTGCTCGATGTGCACCTACTAACCCTCTGACATTTCACCCTGCTGCAACACAACACGAGCACTCACTGACTCACAAAAACCTACATGCTACATGTTCTCTGTGAACACAGCTACAGTATAACTGATTTCATATTCGGTTTCCTTTCAGACAAGCAAGTTTGCATCCCTGGTATCAACAGGCTTGTTTCAGAGGGTTTGTAAGTATACCAGTAAATCACTGCCTCTGGCACAATCTGAATCCTATTTAATAATTAATATGCTACAATATTTGCGGTTCATTGGTAGTTTTTTAATTTGACATTCATGTTTGACATCACAATTGTCAATTTACTGTAGCCAGTTTGTGATTTTATTTACAATTTACAAAATCTTTCCTGTCAAAATGCCAAGATGTTATTTGGAACCGAGGTACCACTGTATGCATTTAAAGACAAGTGTGACAGATTTACAATATTTCATAATCACCCTTATCCAGTACAACTTAAAGCTGAGCAGTTAAATGTCAAGGATTTTGCACAAGGGCTTAACAGATCTAGGATTTGAACTCAGAACATACTGCCTTAACCACTGAGCCATGAATGTGATGTTTTTTTCTGGAATGCTTGTGACAAAGCTTTTATCAGAACGCCAATAGAACGCTGAGTTCAAGCCTTTGTTTAAAGTCTAAAAAAATGAAAATGCAATCATTTTTGTTTAATTTTATCTTTCTTTTATTTTCCCCAAAATATTTAGATGATTAGTAATACTGAAGATTTCTGACTTGTTTGCTCCAAACAACTTTTTACACGCAGAGTTAACTTGTGATAAATACGATGTACTATTATATTGTAGGGTGGCATAATGGCAGTTTTTAGTGCAGTTCCAGGGGCCCATGTCCCAGTCTGTGTGAAGTCTGCTTGTTCTCCCTGTGTTAGTGTAACCCAGATTAGTTAAACCCCAGGTTAATTTGTTCTGAAAATGCATAAAATCATTCATTTTTATGAGGAAGGGTCAGTAAAAATATTTACTAAGTTGAGTTACAATCATCTCTTGATGTGTTACTGTCCCCTTAATTCAGGTAGGTGGTGACATGTTTTGTTGTTGTGCAAAAATTGATACAGCTCGGCCCACGTGCTTTTAAGGCCAATGCATGGTTTGTAGATGCCACAACAAACTTTTAAAAACCTGCATTTTAACTAAAATTAAGTTAGAACAACTGGGACTAAGTCAACGCAGATACAGAAGCGTAGGAAGTAGGAAGACCTTGCCGAACTGTTATGAATAATTGATTTCCCGGTGAATAATGTTAATAATGTTATTTATATAAAAATGTTAATAATCTTGTTAGTAAAGTGTTGCATGCCAAAGTAAAAATTATCTTAGTACTCTCACTAAATCCATTCGGGATTAAACTTTAAGCAGATTGATGTCATTCTTTTTTGTTCTGTATACTGAAATGTGATAGCATTGTAAAGCAGTCACATTTGAATGTGAGCCTAGATGTGTAACCATTTGCATGGCCGTGTATCCTAGTTTTTTTAGAGTCCTTTAATCGGATCTTTAGCTTTTCTACCACCTTTTCTAGCTTCATCCATGTTCGCCATTTACCTTGGAAAAAATTAATCATCCATGTTTCTACAACCTCTTTATTCCATTACTCCCTTGGACACTCACTTTTAAAGAGGGCGGTAGGACACTGAATGTATTCATTCATTCGTCTATTTTAGCTGTACCTTTAATTTATTATTCTTCTTACTCATTTGAACTTTGGGACAATTTTTTCTTATACCTAAGATCTCAGAGGATTTTTTTGTTAGTGTTTTGTTTCATCGACACAAAGTTCCAACCAACTTCGAACTAATGAAACCGATGTTGCATTATGTTGGTGCTCCTTTAACTTGATATACTCTTTTGTGATGTTGTCTGTGAGTGTTCATGTTTAGTTAATACATCATTTTAAACTGTTAGTCTTTTGAGTGTGCTATTTGGGGTGGTAATTACAGGTTTAATTTAATTATTAAGTCTGTAGGTAGCAGCAGTCTCCTCATTGTACCTAGAATTAACCCTAACCCGAACCCTAACCCAAAGTTAACCATCTTTCTCTGTTCGATATTTAACACTGCATTAAAGTGGCATTTGCATTGGGTTACAGGTTTAGGTATTCTCTGGGTACTTTGATTTCTACAAACATTCGAAACACATGCACTAGCTTATCTTGTTTCTCTAGAGGACCAGTTTGTGCCCTGTAATGGACTGGTGTTAGGTCTAGGTTTGGTTTTGCCAGTTAAACAACCTTGAACTGGATAAAACATTCACTGTGTGTCACTGATGTAAAACTCTGGTCTTCCATTACGAAATATAATTTTGTATTTCGAAATGCTCAGTAATGTATGACATGCTTTTCACAGTTGAAATATTTAGTTTATGTTGGTAAATGTACAATTTTAGTCTATTGTCCAGTTTTGTGGTTCTGTAAATTTGTCCAAACCTGACTTACCCTCTCTAAACCCATCCCATTCACTACCACCAGTTGATGGGAGTAATCCACTTACCATTCCTGTCTTTTCAAAATGCACATTTTATTTGACTCGCCTCTTTTCTTTTCTCCACCTCTCTCATCCTGTGCTTTAAACCATTAACACCTTAGGAAATAGAGGTGGAACGGTAAAGTTAATGGAACAGAGATGATAATTGGGTAATTAGTAGCTGGCAGAGTGCCTCAAGAGGACCCTCTAGCTTGGACTTTGTTGCTCTCACTTGCTCCCCCATGACTCTTTTTATTCCTATTCTTTATTTCCTCTAATTTTTCTCTTTTTTCTTGCTCTCTTTTCGACTCTCTCTCTCAATATTAGCCTTCCTTACTTGCCCTAAAGCGTGTGGATTGTAATGAAAGCAGCCTCTAGAGCTGTCTCTACGCTAATGCTCAAACTGATGCAATTGCTGCCCATCTGTCCATGTCATTAATCAATAGGGCAACGTGCTTGCACATACAGATTTGAAAATTGCTGCTTCTTTTGTGTTTCTTCCTGGACTTTTGCTAAGTAGTTTGTCTATACACATGCCCTATTAAATTAGATTTTTTATGTATTTCCTTTGTTCTTTATGCATCATATTTGAATGATGATCAGGAACATCAGGAACTCCTGGTAGCAAATGTTTCTCTTTTTCCCAGACTACAATACTACAGTAGTTCTAGTAGTAGCGCCATATTTGCATGTTGAATTGGCTTAGAATGCATTATAGTAATGTAATTGCAGTAATGTTGCTGTAACTTATGTAACTCATGTCTGGTTTTGTAGTTGCCAAAATTGTAATTTTTTTTTCCCTACATGATGGATTCATAACTGGCCATTTTAAACATATGAAAACATGTTTATGCTTAGGAAATATCACTTTTGGGTGAAACTGTTTCGTAATTCAAATCTTTTTAAAGAATAAGGAAAATATTAACTCTTTTGTTCCAAACACTTTCCAGAAAAACAACAGTACCACTGAGAGCAACCCTGGTGTTATCCGAACACTGACACTGACATGTGTACCTATGAACCTCAATCACCCGTGGCTGAACACCAATAAAGATTTTATTGGAAACTGATACAGGAAGGGGGAAATCTCAGAATTTTCCGCTAACATGCACCCATTAAGCACATTAGAATCATCACCAGTGACATCAAATCTCCCCCTCCCACATTCACTAGAACCACAAGTTAATAAAATCTGCTGGTTCCCTATTGTGGGTTGAGTGTTTTTGCTTTTACACTATGCCTATTATGCTCGTGCTGTACACCCACTCATTTTTAGTCTTGCTTTGATCCCAGACTCTTTTCAGAGTCTCTTCTGATCAGTCACTACTGGAAACCTCAAATGAGCTTTAGGTGTTGATGAACCATGAGCTTCTTCAGTTCCCCAGTAAAAATGTGTCTTTCTCATCAAAGAAATTGTTGATTGGGCATAGTTTGTGGTTAACATAGTAATCCAACTTCACACAGGCAGCAGCCAGGCCAGAATGCAACCATGGTCTCTGAAGCAGATCACAAAACGAACAAATATGCCATCGCTACACACTCATACACAACCCTCAACTGTTTGTTATATGTTATATAACATGCAGTGGACAGACAGTTCCCTGCCACCCTGTTATTTTCCTCTCAGTCTTGCTGTCTTTTGTCAGTCTGTTTTTGTATACTGTCATTACCTATTTCTCTATTCCCATCTTCTATTGCTGATCTACTGGACTGTGAAAATGAGCAGTAACATACCAGTTCCATAAGATTGAAACATCTCATGCACAAAATCAATATTTCATGATTAAGGTCGGAAGGAGGCAAAAGGTAAAGCAAAGGTCCAGTATTAGTAAAGAAACCTCACCAAAACCTAATGAAATCAGTTAAAGGCATTAAGGGCCAATCTGTTCCATATAGTCTGGCTTCATTACTCTAAACGAAATCAATAGGCTAATTAGTGTTACGGTTTGATGTTGGTTTCAAAAGGAGAAGTTTATTTTGACATATTTACAAAAGGCAAACAGGTTACCTATACATTGGGGTTATATTCTTTGCAATTATAATGTATAAAAGCCAAAGTCCGTGTAAGGAGAATTACATTTTATTTTTATTTTTGCATTTTATATTTGCATTTTCTCTATACTGTAACATGCAGCATATATTCAAACCCTATTATCCTGAACTTGAAGGGGCATTTTAATACCTTAACCTGCTATCGGACACTAAATGATGTACCAAACAGTACCTGATCTGTGATGGTCCTGATCATTGGAGAACAGATTAAAGGGGACTAACAATGCCAGAAAAAAAAACAGATAGACAACAGTATGTAACTGTAGACTAGAAGTGCAGCTATATAGTATGTGGAAGTGACACCATGAATAATGGAAATAATGGAAACAATGAGTTTAGGTAAATATAGGTAAAAGGTAAATGCATATTTGTCCAGTTCAATGCCATTCTGTGTGTGCCCCCAGTGCTCTGATGAACATGGGTTAACTGGGCACAATCACTTACTGTCTGTAATTTCCTGTGGTGGTATTAAAAATGGATTCATGTGCATGCTGGCCATTAAAATCCCTTTCTTTCAGTGGCTATTATTTGTTTAATACACATCAGGGTCCTGATTTGATTAATTTCCTTAAACAAATTAGTTTAATTATCTAATACCCCCTCACAACTACACAACTAATACCACCCTGCAAACTCATCTCTGACTCTGCTCTCAAAAAGCACAAATAAATGATGACATATAATACAGCTCATTTCATCTTTTTTAGAAAATTGCTTTAGGGTGGCTTTCAACACTATCATAAAATATATATATATATATTTTGTATAGAAGATGAAGACGACAGGAGGAATAAAATTGCATAGGTTCTGTGGGAAGAGGCTTGTTTATCAGAAATTCAGAACACTCCTTTCATATTGTATAATAGTGATGAGGGTTTAGTGGGAAACAGCATGTGAAGTAATTGTGTTAATGATATATTGCCTGCCATGTCTGCTTTGAGCTATCAATTATCCCTTTAAACTGTTCAAACTTTTTTTTGATATGTGTGCTTTCGGTGAAAAAGTCACATTTTGTGTTTTTTAGCAATTGCCATCAAGTGTGTTTTTAGTTAACAGGGCTTGCTAATTAATGTGTATGGTGATTGGGCATTCAATATACTTAAATTAAAAAGCTTAAGCGTTCCTTAAAAAAACAATAACATTTGCAGCATTTGGCAAACTTCCTTATCCAGAGCGACATTTTTGTATTCTTTCTAGTAGACCAAACCGTAAGCACAAATAAGCAACAGCCTAAGAGCGCAATCCAACCAGAACCAGCTAGGATCTGATGTAGGTAAAATCAACAAACACACAAGCAAACAGGGTTCAATCACAGTAATATGAAGCTGCCACTGCTGGGCCCTTGAGCAAGTAGCTAACTGTACCGTGAAAAACCATCAGCTATAACAAGCTGTGGATAAGGAGATCTGCTAAATGGGGTAAATGTAATTATTCATATGATTTAGCTAATGTGATCATTTACATCATTTAACACAGTGACATACCGATACAGCCCCAAATCAAAAATGTTGAGACAATATGGAAAATTCTTATTGAAAAATGAGATTTTGGATGTTTTATTGTACTTTGTAACTTGTAGTTTGTTTATAAATATCCAATCTGGCTTGCAAGACTCTTCCAAAAAAGTTGGGACAGGGCAATTTAGTTAGTTATTGTAATCATGATTTGGTACAAAAGGATCATTCTCTGATGAGCTGAGATAGCTAGAAGATCTCCAGGTTTGTCAACAAATGCATGGGGAAATATTGAAATGTTTAAAAACAATGTACCTCATAGAAAGATTCATAGGAATGGATGTTTATTTACAAATGAAATTAAATTGATCAGACAAAATTAAGTCTCAGTTTCATCTGGACTGCAATTAAATAAAAGTCAAAGTAAATGTATGAAACACTGTAGAATGTATTTTCTATGCTGTCCCAACTTGTTCTGATTTGGGGTTGTAATTTAGTAATACAAGGTATAAGTCATGTAAATTGGGGCTTGATCTTTGCTGGACACACCAAAATTACAGACTGGCCTCATTTTTATCTTTCCTCTCAAAATAACTCAAACATGCTGACAATAATCAATTGTCAACCTTTCTCAGAATGACCTACTGGATCACAGCCAGTCAAGGAAGCTCACTCCATAGAAACTCTGAGAAACTTCAGGGTGCCAAAGCATCCAGAATCGGTTTAGCCTGGCCGTGGTTTTCTTCCTACGTGGGGAATTATTTTTATTAGATATCATGGAGATGCTCTGGCTCTGCACAATATGCTCTTACAAATGAAGATCCACAAGGGTCAGTTCTGGGACTTTTTTACTCTCTCACTATTCTCTTGGTGACATCACAACCTCTTATGGCTTCTCCTATTGCGGTAATACTGATGACACTCATCTTCTCTTTCCCTCCAACACGTATCTCAGCATGTCTGGAGACAATTTCATCATGGATGCCAGCTCATCATCTGAAACTAAACCACAGAAAAACTGAACTGCTTTATATTCCTGCAGAAGGGCCCTCTTATCAAGATTTTGCCATCTCCTATTTGAACTCCTCCACCTTCAGAGAATTCAGGAAACCTTGGAGGAATATTTAATAACCAGCTGAGCTTCTCTGTTCATATTTCCAAACTGACCAGATCATGTAGGTACCTACTCTACAAGATTAGGAGATCTTGACCCTTCCTTTCCTGGGAATCCACCCAGGTGCTTGTCTAGTGTCTTATATTAAAACTAGATTAGTGCAATGCTTACAGTCGACCCCTGCAACTCATTCAGAATGCAGTGGCTTGTCTGGTTTTCAATTTACCCAAGTTCTCATGTCACCCCACTGGTGTGATCCCTTCACTGGCTCTCTGTAGCTGCCAACATCAGATTCAAAACCCTGATGTTCACCTACAAAGCCAAAAATGGAACAGCACCATCCTACCTAAAGGCTCTAATCAAACCATGCTCGTACTCTCAGAGACAAGCTTGGGTTGACTATATCCTCCAAGTTATCATATCCATCCTGGCACCCAGGTGGTGGACTGAACTTCCTTGGAATGAGTCTCTTGCTGTTGTGAAGAAGTGACTAAACTCACCTCCTCACTCAACGCTTAAGTGAAGACTGAAAATGCAAAAATAAATTAATTAATTAATCAATTTTAAATGGTTGTGTGTTTTGTTAATTTATGCTAATCAGACCCTAGCTGGTTCTGGTTGGATTGTGTTTTTAGGCGCTTATTTTGTACAAACATGAGGTTTTGTCTACTATGAAGAATACAAAGCATTAAGTTGCTGTTGCCACATTAGTTCATATAATCACTAAACATCTATATAAACCCAATAACCATGCAATGGCACTATGTCTAGATGATTAATCAGCCTTCAACACAATACAATCCAATATTTTACTTTCCAAAATGTCCCATCTGGGAGTGAAACCTTATTTGATTCACTGGTATGGCTCTTTTCTTACAAACAGAGTTAAAGTGAATATGACACTTTTTTTTAACTAAGTTTGTGTTTGCTCAACTCTATGTACCAAGGCAATAGATGTGTGGGTATATTGTATGCCCTCATGGCACCTGTCTGAGTTTTTAGTTCCACATAGTGCGAGATTGTAGCCAGTCTGCCATCTGCTGGATACGTGGGTAATTACAGCAGATTAAAGTTGGTGTGTTAACTGTATCTGTTTACTGTATTACTTTATCTCATGTCCACTTTCCTGAAGTTGCTCACAGTAAATTTTGCTTTAATGTAAATTGAATTCATAAAATGTATTACTATAACGTGCTGTGACTTCACCTTTTATCAAGTATAGAACTTTACTGACAGAAAACATTAAGCCATAAAATTATTGATGCAGTTCTGAGCTATTACACAGACTTTCATGTTTAATTGTTTATTTATTTCTATAGCACATGACAATGTCGACCAAAGTGCTTTACAAAGCAGGTTTAAACAAATAAAAAAACAACATAGGATAAAACATAATATGCAACACGAAAAACAACACAAAAAGCACGAAAATTAAAAAGCCAAGGTAAAAAAATGAGTTTTAAGTCTTTGTTTTTAAAAATTGCCAATGAGGGTGATGATCTGACATTTAGAGGAAGATCATTTCATAACCTCAGCGCCGCTACTGAGAAGGCTCGATCACCTCTCAGCTTCAGACGTGACCAGGTGACAGCTAACAATAGCTGGTCGGACGACCTCAGAAACCATGGAGCAGAGTATGGGCAGAGTAAGTCATTTATGTAGGATGGTGCTAGCCAGTGCAGTGCTTTAAAAACAAATAAAAGTACTTTAAACTTAAAGTCTGTTGCACCCCGCATGCATGAGAAGATTAACAAGATAGTCTGAAGTAAACAAGCAAAATCCAGGGAAAATTAATTTCTTTCATACTAAGTTTGCATTGCTATTGGGGAATGGGATAGCCCTTTACTGAGGTGCAGTTAACAATTTGGCCATGGCTTAACAGTTCAAATGTGGAAAGCTTCACGTTTTTACTACCTTCATAAATAAGATTCACGTTTCCGAAAATAATTTACCACTAAATTTACTGCATGGGGATTTTGTTGGTATAACAGTATAAGTACCAACCTGACTAGCTCAGCACAAATAACAGTAAAACCTCAGTTCAAGGTAATCCAACCTTAAGGCTGACTGCAACTTTATGAATGAACTTAAGAACTTTAAAGTGTGTATAGTGTACACACACCGGACAAAAGAAAATTGTCATATGTGACTCAACCTTTGTATATAATAGTTCTAAACTCGTGAACGTGAACTGGGATTTTTGCCACTGCTGTTAGACCCTTAATTTTGTCACATTACTGCTGATCCAATGCCTAGACAATTTTATATACAATGTGGAAGTATTCTTTACTATTATATCTATACACTTTCTGGCCAGAAGTTTGTTGATGCTTCCTACTAAACTGTGAGTTTTGGAAATTTTACGAACAGAAGTTTGGAAACATCTCCGTAATCAGTTGATATCTTATTCCAGAATTATTATTATCTTGCACAATAATTGTAATTGAATAAGCAGTGTCCACAAACCATTGCCCCCAGTGTTTTATATTCCAACACTGACCTTTGGATTGGGCCAAGTCTCAATTTGCTGACACAGATCCTCAGACCGCCTGTCACAGGCTATCAGTTTATTCCCCGGTAGCAAATGCTATTATACACTCAATAGCCCAGATTTTGAGCCAAGTAGACTAAGAACATAAAGGAAGATTTCCTTATAATATATAGGTAGTATTAGACATAAAATGTGTAAATGTGGCGTTCTTGCATAGTGTAGCTACTTCCATTCGTCTTACAGCAAGAGGAAAGTTCTAAAGGTAAACAACCATGCTTCATCATAAAATGTATCCTTACCTTCAATGTTTTGTTGTCATTTACCAGTTGTTTTGGAGCAGGGTTTTTTGTGCTTATTCTTTCTTTTAAAGCCCTCGAGGTCAATGCATGCCATGACAACTGCTTTGATGCATTTCTTTGTTTATGTCTCTTTTTCTTATTGCTTTGGCAGAGCCTGGCAGCTATTGACTATGCTGCAGATTGTTTTATTGGATTTTGAAATACCATGCAGAGATTCTCCTCAGTTTCTCTGAATTACTGTGCATTATTGTGAAATGACTGAAACACAAATCACAGATGGTTTCACTAAATATATAGCATATACGCCATGGAAACACAGCAACAGTTTAGAGTATATTGCCAGTACAGAGTCCACAAGATTCCTTCAAGTCAGAGTCTTGGTGGGGGTGTTTAAATCTGACACATAACTATTTCAGAGGAAACTAAGCTAATGCCAGGTTTCTGTTTTCTGTTCGAAATGGGTTGAACAACCTATTTTATTTCACTTTGATGGACAGGGAAGTAAATATGCACATGCACAAAAAAATATTTAATTTTAATTGTATTTAACTCACTTGTGTTGCTCTTTTTGGAAGGCTAGCAGCCAAGAAATTACAGCTTTGGAAGGTAATAATGGGCTAGGATATGCCATAACTCATGAAGACTGGAATGGTGATTAGTGGAAAAGATGAGACTGTGGTCAAGTGTGTAAAATAGTGACAATATGTTGAAGAAGGTCATTATACCATTACTAAAACTACCAATATAATGGTGAGCTAAGACTTTTGCACAGTATTGTATGTATGTACTTGGTTGTGCTCTTAAGCATATAGCTAGTATGTGGACTGCATACAATTTCTGTTGAAAATTTGTCTACAAAAATCAGTAAAAGTTTAATAACAACTCTTGCTCATAAAATTGATTGCCAAAACTGTTTGACTGACTTTCTCTTGTAAATCAGCATACAAAGTAAAATATCCAGAAGTAAATTATACTGTACTGATGCTGTGTGGTTCATGGCATAATAACCATCCTATGATTTGATTAAAGTAAACAGTACACTATAAATAAGTTGATAAACAGACTCAAAATCATTTGCTTCTCCCATTTGAATAACCATATCAATGATAAATCAGAGGGAGAGATAACTGTCCAGATGACTTCCAGCTGATACCATTTATTACACAGGTACATTAGTGGGAAAAAGTGCAAAGGTGCTTGCACCGGAAGTTGTTTCAAATAAAGATTTTGGTAAACAAATGTTTTGTAGATCTGAAGAATCTGCTATTGTTCACGTCCAGTCCTTAATGTCCATTTAATGGTATACTTGTTTGTCCAATTATTATATTTATTCATCCTTTAATTGCAATTTAATCTTCTTATCCCAATCTACTCTCAATCCCTCTGAATGATAGTGGCTATGTATAAACCCCTAGGGGAGCATAAATGTCAGTGATATTTACATATGACAAGATTATGATCATATCTGACTGTATCCAACCTTGTTGAATAAAGAGTGGATATAAATGCTTCTGGTTTAGTGATGTCTACTGGGAAATGAAGTCAAAGCTGGGTTGTCAGTGCTCTGCTTGGCTCGTTCTTGCTCTCACTCCTAATTAGATACACCTGTATATGTATATGTTAAGTATTCTTGATACTCAATCATGCACTTTTTTTTTACTAATATTACTGAAGTGTTTCTTTAATATTTTCATGCAAATTGTTTTGCTTATTTGTTACTAATTAATTAATTGATGTACTTATTTGTATTTTATATTTCTTCTGGTTCGGTGCTGAATATTAGAAAACTTACAGAAAATGACATCCACTTCTCATATGTTACATATCTATTTGTATTCTTTTATTTTTTCAAATGAGTTTCTAGCTTTCCAGAGTTTCGGCACAGTCATGTGTTCGTATACAACAGACTCAAATTAGTGTTAATGAGTCTCGGTGTAGGGGGCATGTCTGAAGATGGGCACCGATTGACTTTAATTTATTAAAAATAGAGTGAGAAAGAGGAAGCATAACAGAGAAAAAAGCACAGCTCGTTTGCTCTGCCATGAAACCCCATGCGAAATTGTATGTGGGCAGAGACTTCTCTGAGCTCATGCAGAAGAGTGAAAAAGATTGATGGTGAAGAACACATGCAAAAACCCACCAACTGTTCCAGCCATCCTACCATGCTGGATATTTTCCTCTGAAGAGAAGGCAAGTACTGCTTTTATCTGTCAGGAGGTGGATGCTGTTAAGGGGGAGGAAAGCCATGCTGTCTTCCTTCTGCTACTGTAGATGAAGAAAAGTGAATCGAATTTAACCAGTATAGTAATGTAATGCCTAAACATGAACTAAGAGACAAAAATAAGTAAATATAAAAAGTGGTTGCCTGTTAGGGCCCGCCGCTATGCTGCTTGTCGTTTTTCGCCATGGGTAGCCGTTCGTCACTTACACAGACGCTGATACGCTCTCTGGGTTTGGTTTTAGCCCCAGTATGGAGCCCCAGATCTCCATGGATCCTAACCATTTCTGATTGTGGGATCCTGGTGACTCCACTAGACTGCTTTGTCTCGTGGGATCACTAAGAGTCCCCCTAACAGTTGTCTGTGTCTATGTGGTTGGCACTGAAGTTGTATGCAGTTGTCCACATTGACCACATTGATTGGCTTGTGGTATTTTTGTATAGATCAGGCTACCTCTTAAAATACTTCTTAGATCTGTCTTTTACTGTTGTCTCTAATTATTACAAGTGAGAGATGGACAGCAAGAGATGGAAGGTGCCATCTAATCAGTAAGCCCTCAAAAAGACTATAATATTTATAGTTATAATACGGTAGTGAAAATTATCAGTTGCATTTTGCATTATAAACTTGATTTTGGAGGTCTGTTTTCTTCTACAGAGCACACAATACCTTTGACTCGAGTTATTGAAGTTCCACATTTACCCCTTTAAGCTCAGAAACAAATTACACTGTACAAAAATTATGATTTTTTATTCTGATTTTTGTCCTCAAATAGCATTACCTTAGAGCACTGCATATGTTTGTATACATATGTGTACCTCTTTAAAGCCTAAAGCAGATTTTATGTTTTGTGTTTCTTATCATCTGATACACACATTTGGCTTGCACTTTAAACAAAGAACATGTGCTGATTTAACCTTTAATAACTTATTTAGTCTGTTTTAGCAGCCTTGGTGACTCAGCTGCTGGAAATGACACTGCCAGAGGGCTTGGGTTCACTGAAGACCAAGTGGTCCATTTGCAAAAAAAAACCACCTCTAGTACCCAGAACAAACCTGGATAAAAGACACCACCACTAGGTAACAGGTAGTTTATGTAACTATGTGCGAGTTGTGTGTAAGTTGACATTGCCATAGAACAGATATCTTTGTACAGCAAATAAATATTTACTTTTTACATTTCAGACATTTAATTCATCTGTCACTGACATTACCGCAATAGGTCTTAAATAATTGCAATCACAAACAATCATCAGTCCATTATTTCAATATATGGCCACAGTGACACTTGTTTGAAATATTCATAAGCTTAGCAGCTGTCACTTTGCATTTCCAACCTCTTGGTCCAACCTCTTATTTAAGCAAAACTTTACTAAAACTGATTTAACAATGTTGCTGAACTATTATGTGACTCGACTTTTATATCCTTTATAACACTTTATATCTCTAATAATCAAAATTTGCTTCTCAATACATATATTTTTTACACCATGCTGCTCGTGCAGTCTTTGGAGAGAGTATGATACAGAGCCTGAAAAGCAGAAGTCCCATGTCAAAAGCATAAGAGCTTGCAATTCCGGTAGTCTGACCTCTGGCAGAAATACACTGTGAAGGCCACCCCCCTTAGGTGGAAGCATGCTACTCAATAGATCAAGTCTTTCACTCCAGTGCTCTCTCTCTTCCTAGCTATACATCTCTGACATTGGTAGATTGATGTGAAGTGAAAAACATAACAAAAAAGAATGTGTTCCTCACCGCCTATATATATGTATTTGCATTCAACAAGGTCTTGAGAAGCCAACGCTTTTATTCCAGAGATGAAGCATGCCGCCAGACAGTCTGGTTTGTTCTAAGGTCAGTTTTGCTGCACTTCCAGATTTATTGTTGCACCAGAAGAAAACAGCAGAGGAGTTTTATACTTTTCAAAAATGGGCTTCTTCGCTCCAGTACTTTCTTTCAATGAGTGAAAGAAATGTGAGACCTGGAAAAGTGACTGGGAAAGTTACCCTGAACATGCTCTACCACAACTACGCCCAGACAATAATCCAAGCCCACTATGAACACTTCCACTGCACTACTCCAGCACTGTCAATGGCCCACTTTAGTACCAAGCATTATTGTAATCATTGCGCTTGTACCACCAGAGAGACAAAGAGAAACAGGGAATAGCAGACTCTGTGGAAGTGATCTTAACCTAGAGCTATACACTGGGATTTCAGGCTCTCACATCTGCCTCATGGTAACTCCTCAGCTGAATAATATTGGCTCAGTCTATGTTTTATGCCTGGAGCAAACCTGGGGCTCTGACCTTCACATTCAGCTCATCATATTCTCCTGTAGGAACCAACCAGCTCCATCTATTCTGGCTGCCATGGAAACACCAAACTAGTCTTGATAAATGACTCTTCTGGTGCTGATCCCACTGTGCCTCCTTGTGGCAACTTGATCCTTTTGGATCTTACTGAACAGTCCTTTGGTTCTTTCAGACCCATTGCTGGTAGTTCTGCCACTCTTAATACACTTTAAACAAAGTGTCCAAAATAAAAGTTACTCATCTCTGTTGATTAGAAGCTAATGCATAATAATACTATGTGTTTTGTGATTTTAGAATCATAGGCACTAGGCAGTGACTAAGTAACAACATATGGCTAAGGAAACACTTATAACATCTTAAAGCATCCTTGGTCAATGTATACAATATCCAGTGAATTTATGGATCAGTAGTGGCAACAGTAATGCACAAAGTCACTCATTACAATGTGATATGCAGGATGGCATCTCTGAGTGCACAACACATTGAACCTTGCAGCAGATCAAGTCTGCACTGAGTGCCACTACCGGTCAACCAAGAAAAGGCACCTGAGGCTACAATTCCAAAGGCTTACTAAAAATGGACAATAAATGATTGGTAAAAACATTGCCTTGTCTGACGAGTCTTGGTCTGCTGTAACATTTGGATGTTAGGGTCAGAATTTGGCATGACACTCATGAAAGCATGGATCCACGCTGCTTTGTATAAACAGTTCAGGGTGGTGGTAGAATGGTGTGGGACTTTATTCTTCACAAACGTTGGGCCAGTGTATACCAGCTGAGCATCACTGAAAACCCACAGTCTACATATTGTTTTGTGAGTACTGTTACTGACCATGTCTATCGCTTTATGACTGCAGTGTATCATCTTATGATGGCTGCTTCCAGCAGGAAAGCATTCATCTCACAAAGCTGAAATCATGACACGGTTCGGTGTACTTAGTTGCCCTCCACAGTCTTCAGATTTAAATTCAAAAGAGTAGCTTTGGGATGGGTGGAAGTGGATCTGTATCATGCATGTGCGGCTGACAAATCTACAGCAACCGTGAGACGCTATCTTGTCAATATGGACCAAAATCTATTAGCAGTGTTTTTACCACCATTCTCTATTTGCCATGAAGTACTGTTGGCACGGGCGGTTCAACCCCATTGTAGATGTTAAGTGACACATACCTGATTTACATGACTATTAGCAATTATACCCGAAACTAATGCTACTCACAGACAAGCAAGTTCCTTGCAAAATGATCCATAAAATACTCTGTAAAAGAGGATGTTGCTGGGGTAAAAGAAAGCTGAATAGGGAAGGTCGAGAACAATTGCCTTAAATATAAGATGCATATTATTGAGTAAAAGAAAGCTGCTTTTGCTTCAAATTCACCAGTATTGTTGCTGAGTGGATCATGGGATCTCCAGATAAGTTAGCTGCTAGAATTAAGCACAGTAGTAACATAAATTCAAAAGACAAACTGTAAAGCTAAGGCAATATGGAAGAAGAAATGTCCAGGTTGATGAAATGAGTAGGCCTGTTCCCCTACCCCAACCAAACCTTCTAGGCATATGGGAAGATGAGAAAGCTGAGGGATTCGCAGCAGGTGAGGCTGGATATAATCCGTTTCTCAGTGAGAGCCAAGAAGTGAATGGATAAAGTAGAAGCACAAACAGTGTGCAGCTGAGTGACAGTTAAAAACAACTCCACAAACAACTCTACAAGCAGTTCCACAGCAGCAGACCTAAATGGACAGACATCTACACAATGGAGGTCACATATACACATCTACTGTATTTAAAAGAAAAACAGCCATACTACAGATTAGGTAATGATAGCTTTTGGAAATATGTTTAGTTAATAGAATTCTTTAGTCTTTTTAAAAAAGCGTTCTTAATTTCTCATCCATTTCAGTGTAAGGACCTCTTGTGTTAAACCACTTATACTATTTGGGCTATAACAGGCTCATTCTTTATGCGCAATTGTACCTTGCAATTTTTCGATACATTGTGAACCATATGTTGGTAATGAATACAAGTTTTTATTACCAGTTTGAAGAAGCCTGAAAATAATTAGAAAACATCATTTACTTGCAGTACTTAATACAATGGAATAGCAGGTGTTGATTTAATGTGCATTTCAAATCATGGTAACACTTTTCCAAACAGACTCCGATTCTGCAGTTTATATATGAACATAAAAAATAACAACTACAGATAATAATAATAATAATCCAAAGTCATAGCAATGACCTGAGTACAAAGCCAACCTTAACAGACAGAACGACACAGCTTTGTTAACTCATACCATACTGTAGAGATAAAAATAGGATGAACATAGATGAAATGCTGGCATCAAAGTTGATGCATATAATCACTTACACTAACTTCCCTGCCTCACACAGAGAAGACTCAACACACACAACCTCATGGAGGAGGCCCACATCAGTTTTTTTGGAAGAGTACCAGTAAATAGGCAAATGTCCCATAAGCTGTAGAAGAGGAGGTTTATTTGAGCTAATAAGGCTTTGGCAACAGATAATAACTAAACCACTAGCAAAAGCCATTCTCACCAGTGTCTGATACACATATGCACTGCTCCCAAAAAATAAAGGTGGACTTTTTCTGAACCGTATGACACAGTGTGTGGTGTTTTTGTATATAAAATATCCTGACAGAATGGCAGCTAACCAACCGCATCCGTGCCGAGATGAAAAATACGCAGTTCAATTTAGTGTCTGCAGTAGTTTAGGGCAAATATTAATTAAACAAACAGTTGCCATGACAGCAGACTTAACATCTCAAATGACCTGTGAAGGCGCTTCTGTGCAATTTTGAAGTCTTTGTTATGTTTTTGATCTTTGGAGATGGCAAAGCATTAAACATCACGCAGACAAAAGCAAAGCTTTGAGCTTAAATGGCTGGCGAGTGTCTAACCAACACAGTGACTGTGATTAGCCACCCTTAAACATCACTTTTTTCACCTCACTGGTAAGGACTTTGAAATACCTACCTCAGGGCTTTTCTGAAAAGTCTGGACAGCCTAAAGTAATAGAGGCTATAATGGCCATGGTTTTATTCACCTGGATCAGTGCATTGTCTGTGACGGAGAGGGGGAAAAATACACACTGAACTGACTAAATGAATGTTTTGTTGTACAATTAATGGCATGGTTATGAGAGTGTTGATGATCTGCATATTATGCATTACAAATACGGATACGTGTCTGACTGACTTACCTTTGATAATATTGGTTTAGCGAGTAGGAGGAGCTAAAGGTATAAAAGAAGCACTCGGGCAATACTGGTGGAGGCTGGTCAGGTATGGTCTGAGATTAGAAAGAGAGAACAGCCTGTTTGTCATTTCATAAAGCAGCCATTGAATATAGCGTTTTGAGTGTTTGAGTGCCTCCATACACATGTGAATAGCTGTAATTGTCTATGTGTAAATAAATGTGATGGGAGTGAAAGAAGACACTGGTGACTTGACAATCTTTCTGGCAGCTTTGACCGGTCGCAACGACAAAATAAAAAAATCAATCTAACATGACAAGCTGGGCTTCAGTAAATGCCTGTTTACTTAGAGGAAACTTAGGAGAGCTGCCAATTATTAATGTAACCCTTAATAAGTACATTTAAATACACAACGTGCATGAAGGAGGATGCATTTTGTGTGCATTGTGGTTGTATATCTACCATTTTTATTTTTAATATTGTATCAATCCATATCACAAATTCCATTTGGGACTGTGGAAGCACAGTGGTAAGGAAATTAACTACTGGCCAGAAGGCAGTAGTTTATTTGGTATGATATTTGCTATTACAGTAGTTTTAATGTCCATTCTGAAAAGAACATAATTTGTAAATCATCATTAATTGATCAATTTTAATATTACTACAACTGTATCATGTGCGACATTTGTCCATTCTATTCCCACTGAATTGACAACCGGCCCAGGAGCCCCTGATACCCTGTCCAGAAGTGAGGTAATACACACTCAGTTGCCCTGACAAAGGAATGAAAAACTCTCCTTTAATTTTCTATACCTGCTGAACCTATACCTCCTGAAGGATGGAAATAACCAACAAAAGGGCGCTAGTCAGGTGCATGTGCCGCTTTGAAACCAAACACATCTATGGGCTAATATGCAAGGATTACTGATTATTATCCTACTATATTATTCTAAATGTATTACCTGGAGTTGGGTGAGGATATTAGGAGTCCAGATAGAGTTGTATATGAGACGCATAATCCTGTAGAGAAGCTTATTGAGCTCAAGCATACAGGTAGACTCTAGTTTGAATGTAGTCTGTGTGAATAGAATGGGAAATTATATTCATAGCATTACTTGACACAGAGATCCTTATCTTGGCCTTGTGGAATCAGATGGTTGTCACAATCTCCTGATGCTCTGATATCTGGACACCCTGACATCCAGACATTCTGAAATCCCGTCTGTTGAAGTGTGTCCTTTCATATCTGGCTAGACAGTTGTCAAATGAGTCATTTGGAAGAGTTCTAGCACAATGAAAATAGTGTACAATGCTCTTAGATGTGTCAGAGAGACATAGAATGGACATTACAGTGTATTATATACAGCATCTCAGAAAAGTGAGTATATCTCTCATATTTTTGTAATTATTTTATTATATATTTTCACGTGACAACACTGAAGATATGAAACTTTAATACAATGTAAAGTAGTCAGGCTACAGATTTTATAACAGTGTAAATTTGCTGTGCCTTCAAAATAACTCAACACACAGTCATTGATGTCTAAACAAAAGTAAGTACACCACTAAGTTAAATTGTTTCAATACTCAATACTCAATACTTCAATACTTGTTTCAATAAATGTGTTTCCGCCATTATTTTACAACACTTTCAGGGTGATGGATTTCCTCTCATAGCCTAGGTCATCTTTACATAAAGCAAAGATTATTTTTTTCAGATCCTTACAGAGTTCTATGCCATTAGGTGACATGTTGAACTTCCAGTGAGCAGTATGAGAGAGTGTGAAAGCGATAAAGCGATAACTTTATTTACTGGTAATTAACTTTAGATAACTCACCTGCTCCCCATCCACACCTGAGACCTTGTAACATTAATGAGTTACACGGTACCAGAGATGGATTAGGCTATTGTTGCGTAAGTAACAGTAGCAAGTAGTAGTAGCATAGTTAGCTGTAATATTTTTATGGATTTTATTTCTGGAATTTCAGGGCAGAATTTCAACAAACTGACTTGTTAGACTATTTAATTTGACTTGTGCTGTGAAATTGTTGCATTGCCACCATTCTTTGTAAGGTTTTGGTAATTGACCTTGGACCTGATTTATAAATTATTTTTTGAATGATTTTTTACATAGTTTGTAATGAAATGCTCACATGCTTATCAACCCAGCCATGTTAAGATTATATTATATTAGAGATTATATGTTTTTCCTGATAGACCAGTGGAATAATGAGAATTAACATTGCATAAATAAAATAATGTCTCCAGTTAAATTTGTGGTATGTGTTAGGAATTTGTATGCTTAATTTATTTTAATGATACTAAAAGACCAGAAAAACTTTAGTTTAGGGTGTTAAGTTTAGTTAAGTTTAGGGTGACTTTAAATGAACTCCTGAACATTCCCAGTTTGTAATAGCTTCAAAGTGACTGAGCACAAAAAAAGAAGCGGGTAAATAAAGTGGGTGTGTGTTTAGCAGGAAGAAGTCTCTCCTGACTAATAAGTGCTGCAATCTGAGATCATAAAAGTGTTGGACTGACAGCATATAGGGTGACAGTTTCAACACCAAAGCGGCTCACAGAACCCACTTCCTCATGAAGCTTTAATTGCATTTGAAAGGGGTGCCAGTTTGTTTACGTGGGGCATGAAAGGCTTCATTTGTAGGCATAAAATATAGGTTTCTGTTTTTTTTGAAGCAGTGCTTAAAGAGATTTAAATGGAAGAAATTATTCAGAGCTGTTTGCTCATTGCTTTTGTTAAGGTAGGTGTTGTTGATACTCAGCAATCATGCCATAGCTGTAGCCTTATTTTGTTCAATTTGAACATGTTTATTTCATCTTCACTATTTTCTTTCTTTTTTCTTCTTTGCAAATAAAGCCTTAATTTTGAGTTAGGATCTGTTCTGTGCTTTCATATGTTGAATTTGAATGCTTACATGTAAATTTGTTGTGCTCCGAATCCTTAGCTATGGATGCAGAGTACCATGGATACATGTTGGCAGTTTACAAATAGTTGCTGCATTAGTAATTAGTTTTCACGACTTGCGAGAATGTACAAAGTGTTTTTACATATCACACAACATATGACACATAAATTGAACTCTCCTGATTAAAGTAACACATGTAAACCAGATGAATAAAACATGCTCTTGTAGTTTTAGCTTTCCAGAAGGTAGTGACATTCAAATGTGCATAAAACAAAGGGTCAAATGGAATCCAGAAGCTTTCTCAGGAACAGTTGGTGTGATGTGGCAGTGCATTCAGTGAACCCAGCAAGAACATTAAATGCATGCAATGTCACACAAATTGTAAACACACAAATTGTAAGGTGAAGGAACCCTGATGTTGTCTTGGCTTAGAAATGGCAACGACTATTTCCTCTTTCCAGAGCTGACACAGCGCTGTCTGCTGTACAGATGACAATACTGTCCACATCAACCTATTAAAAATCAGTAGTACCATGCTGTGGGATTTTTACCTTTACATCATGTAGCAGACACCACTATCTGGAGTGATAACATACATTATACAATCCGTGCAGTTGTGGGTTAAGGAAAGTGCTACATTAACATTTCAGGTTAGAGATACTCCACTTTGTATTATGGTCTGATTTACAATTTTTAGACTATTACTATTTTTATATATTCTCTCTCAAATGCTGCATTTGTGCAAAAATCTCTGTCAGGTTGGAAGGGAATGTCATTGGAGAGAAATGTTTGCTTGGGTTTAAGTCGGGGCTCTAGCTGACTTGAACATTGGACTTAAACAGCTGACTAGTACACTTTCAGTGTTGTCCCTATGTTCTCTCCCGTGTGCTTAGGGTTGCTTTCTCATTGTAAGGTTCTGATGTCCTTAGTGCCATTCTGATTCCTGAGTTCTCTGGACCAGGTTTTCATTAAGAATATCTTTGTATTTTGCTCAATTCAGCTTTCCCTCCACCCTCTCTTTGTCCTTGCTGCTGAAAAACATCCCCACAGCATGATGCTGCCGCCACCATGCTTTGTTGTGGGTATCATATTGGGCAGGTCATAAGCAGTGCTCTGTTTCTTCCAGACATATCACTTAGAATTGTAGCCAGAAAGTTAAATCATGGTTTTGTCAAACCAAAGAACCATGTATGTGTGCAGCATTTTTGTGTGTCTTGACATTCCGAATGCATTGTATGTATTGCACAGTTGTATTCTTCATCTTTTAAGTTGGTAGAATTCATCAGTGAGGTGACCTTAGTGGACGCAGCTGGTTCATTAGTGACATATAGAACATCAGTGTCAGTCTAAGATTGTCTGATTTCAAACAGTCTCAATTTGTGTACAAGAGGCACTTTGGATTGTTGCACTGGGTTTCTAAAGGACAAGTGTCTTTCCTTAATCCTAAGAGGGTCTGCAAAATTATATTGGGCTGAACACTGCTCAGCTGGGTTATTATCACAGTAACATATAGTAGAGTGTATCCCAAGCCAAGTGGTGAGGTTGCACTTACAGTATTTAGCAGACTCTCTTATCCAAAGTGGCATGTGAACAGACAATTCCAGTGAGTAGGCAAGAATTTTAATCACTGTGTGATTGCCATCCATCTCTGTAGATTATAAGAAACGTATGGAAGTATAAACCACATTTTGTTTATCAAGGACATTATGTTTCAATGGAATGTCCTTGTTCTTTTGGATGTGGATGGCTGGAACAGGTTTTAGATGTTTAGGTGTTTTCATGTCTCACAGCATTACACAGCTGTGGTCCAATACATCAGGTCAATTCATTTCCATTCAGGTTCATTTAGAGTTTCCAGTCATTCTTCAGCTCATGATGAACCCCAGACTGCTCACACATGGCACTTACCGAATGGAACCCACACATGGTTCTCATACTTACCCAATGCGATTTGAAATTCTTTTAGCTTTTGAAGTGTCCCCTACCAATTTGTCAGTAGTGAGAAGTGTTGTTAGTGTACTAAAGGTTTTTTTTGGGACATTGTAGATTCACTGTGTTTGATATATACTACTTACAAAAATTTAGGATATATTTCAAAATTGAATAACCCTAATGAAAAATCCTCTAATTTTCGTGAGCAGTGTAGAAAATAATATATCTGAATATTACATTAGATATAATAATTATCTGAAAATAATCTCATTACATTACATTACGTGGAAATGAAGATGCTGAACAACATACAAAAGAAAAAGTGTACTGTGAAATTTCATTGTAAAGCTGTAAATTGATTGGCAGTTTTAATGTGATCTTTCACAGTTTGACTATAAAGTTCAGAGTCCTACTACACATTTTTATGGTAATTTGGCCACTTCATGGTTCTACTGTCAAAGTTTACAGTACATTTTTACCTGGGGAGTTCTGCTCTGATTTTTTTCTGCTGCCTGAAATGCTGACCACATTTGCTCATATGTTCTGTCCACATGAATAATTGAAGCCTCTTTTAATGTATAAGAAGGGGAGAGTGGTGGATAGGTCTTATCACTATGTCTGTATTCAGACCAAGGGCTGCTGGGATGCACCTCGCAGGGACATGCGCAGCTTCTGAGCGAGACAAAGTGCCTCACCATCTCTGCTCTGCTTAATTATGGAGTCAGAGCTGTCACTGCGCTTTGTGCCAATGTCTTCTTTGCTCTCTTCTCTTAATCTCTGTCCTGTCATTTTCAAGCTGACACATAATATGACTCTATGAGATATATTTGCCCCTTTATTTCCCCCCGCACATATAAAGTAAAGTTCACAAGGAAGCTGGGGGATTTGATGACTGATTGCAGTGCCTGACTCGTCTTTCTCTTTGTTTACTTCTTTTCTGCCCTCTCACTGCAGAGGCTTTGCTTTACTCAGAGCTTTGAAGTGCTTTTTAATCAGTGATGCTGCACAGTCTGCGTTCAAGCAGTTATCAGTGGGAAGTGAAAAGAAAAGTTGAAGGTTGCAATTAGAGAAAGAACGCCGTGGGATGCAAAAAGGTATGCTCCCATTGCTGGAAACCAGCTATTTACTTGAAACTGACTTGAGGTTAGGACGTGGCATCATTGCTCATTTGAATTAACTTTGTATTTATTTACTATCAGAAGCTCAATGAGTATCAGATTCCTCTGTGAGCCTTGCATCTAAGGCATGTACTTACTGGAAGAACTAACAGTAAATCAAGATCTGTAGACTTAAATTTTTACGAAGTTAACAGTAGCAAGTACAAGTAAATTTTAGGTTTATCAGTGGGAGCAACAACCAATCATAAGAGTTTTCGAGTTTAGGATGAAGAGTTAGTATACTGGTACTAAGTGAATTGTAAAACGGCACATGGCACACGTTAGAACCCTAGAAAAGCACAGGTTCAAGCCAGCACTTCAACAACTCATCTAGCAAGCAAGTACAACAGAGAACAAGCTGGCTTGTTATGAATAAGTAGAAAAAGAAACTAGTAAGCATAAAGTAGAAGACTGAAATAAGAACTTGAGTTGAAATAAAGTTTAAGAAGTAGATTTTTTTTAAAGGATTTAAATGTAAATAGTTGAGCTAAGCTGAAGTAAGGTAGGAAAACAGAAAACCAATCTTGATTGATTGAGTCTAAGCCTTAGTTTACTGTTTCATCTATTTAATTTCCTGTCTCTGAATCAGGGACACAATTTTACTTATCCCATTGCTGATGCATGATATTGTAAAACCGAACTACAGAACGTTTTAATGAACCTTTCCAGCCATGATAAAAAATATCTGATTTTATTCTGTGGTAATCAAAACCTCTGCAGTTGATGTCAGTTGTGTGGGCTTTTGAAGATGATTGATTATATCTGAACAAGTTTATAATGATTACTCAAAGGGATCGATCACTTCTGCAAACCAGGTATTTAACTCATTCTATTTTAATCATTACATTTTTTAAATTCTTAAGATCACACTAATGTTGCAGGTTATAATCTGATAATAAAATTGGAAAACGGTATATTTATTTAATTATGTTTTTGGAAGGAACTCTGGAATGTATGCTATGCAAACAGTGTAGATCTAGAGCTTATTGTAAGCACTTTATTAAGATATTCTGTACACCCACTCATCTGAACATAATAAAACCATGCAGATAAGGGCAAGCAGCATCTGATAATGTTCACATCTAGCAGTAGGTCGGGGGAAGATTTTGACCGTGGTATGATAGTTGGTGTCAGACGGATAATATTATATTATCCTTTTTTGTGCTCAAGATTTTGCCATTGCTTTTTTTCTTGGTGAGAATTTTAAATGGTTATGAAATGTTAATGAACAGCAGCATTTATGGTTATTTAGAATGGTGCAATAAGGAACTTGTGATGTAATGAAATATGCATTGTTGATGGAAGAGGTTAATGGAGTCCAGTATGCATACTAGTTTGAGTTGACAGAAGGCTACAGTAATTCAGCCCCTTTTACAATTGTGGTGTGCAGAAAGGCATCTCAGAATGCACAACACATTTGGTCAGTCAGCCAACAGCAGAAGCTGAATCTGCAGTAGGGTCAGAGTAGCTAAAACGAGAGAGTTGTAGTCAATTTCTCAAATCAATCATCACTTGAACACCTCAGCCTGAAACTCCATCACTCAAACACCACAGTATGTAAGTATTGATGCTGACTATGATGCATCCCTATAATGTTTCCTGACCACAATTTAGGATTATACTAATGTATACCAGCATGATATTACACTATATCACAAATGGCTTATGTCATAACACTGTTTTGTGAACATAACAATGAGTTCTGTGTTTTTCAGCGGCCTTTGCAATCACTGAATTGAATTTAAGTGAACACCTTTGCGATGTGGTATAATGGATGATTCATGGCATGAAAGTGCATCTGACAATTAGCAGAATTGCAAAATAGCAGAAGCAGAATCTCAAACTTTTACTTTCGAGAACAATCAGAGGCCCAAGTCAGAATTACTGTAGTTTCCTAATAAAGTGACGGCATGTGGGTATATGATGGAAGGGCGGCTGCCACCTCACAGCTCCATTGATCCTTCATTCTATTCCCAGTTCAATTCCCAGTCTAGGTCATCACTTGATCATCAATTGTTAATCCTCATCAGCTCAGTAGCTGTCATGTTACATAATCCTAAACTGGAAGACATAATGTAAGTAGAAAAATCAGATTAATACAGACCAAATCCATAAAACAACAATGAAATTCTACAACCAAAAAGCTACAACCCATCATTAAATGTTGCCTTGTATTTTAATGAGAGACAATTAGCAAAGCCATGATTTCTACTGGCAGCAATTAGTGATGCCAACATACCCTTTTGGGTACATTAATTTAATTTGGTCTTTCTGAAGCAACTGAGCTGTTAACCCTGGTGTGTCACAGAATATCCCAACCACTGTATTTGAATAACTCTTTTGTTTGATGCTTTACCTGTTACTGGATATTATTCACAGCTTCATATTACATAGGTTACATATTGGTATTGTCTAAAATAATTTGATCATACATTTTCAGGTAATTCAGGCATGAAAATGTGCAGTTATGTGCTTGATGGTCTTATTCAGGTCATGATTGTATCTACCTCATACTACCTATACATTCATACTCTATTAAAACTAAAAAACAAAATTGTATGGTCTTCAGTGCATTGGAAAAGGTTTGCTAGAGGGTACCTGAGCTTCAGATCAATAATGCAGTTCTTTACTATGGCAGGCCCTGGTACTTCAAGTGGACAGAGTAACCTAAAAGTGGTTCTCTGCCCTCCACCTATAACACAGATCTATCGGTTTCATGTCTAAGGATAAAGAGTCTGTGGGGGCTTTTTCACTGTTTTACTGTTGTTGTAGATGGATCAGTATTGATGATGCAGTGAAGCTCTCTTTTGGGGGATTTCTTTTGGCTT
>JAUZST010021291.1:0-32277 GCA_034779995.1 Parotocinclus haroldoi
TAAATTCCCTTTGTTATTTGTGCTGCTCAGACGTTGTTTACAAAAACAGCTGTCTGAAAATGAATGCATTCACGAAATACAAGATTATATAAATAGGCATATTACTAAATTATAAAAATTACTTCCTAACCATTTCAAACCATAAATCTGTTGTCCCAGATGATCCCAAACAAATAAACACAAACACCTATTTCTCTTGATCATATGTGAGATGTTTCTACACCACGAGTGTAGTCCACCTGCGGTAAATTCAGTTATTTATACATATTTGGAAATACACACACTCTTCTACATAAGGACTCCGACAGTTAATAATGCATATCAGATCAAAATCCAAGCCATGAGAAGGAAAGAACTGCCTAATGAGCTCAGCCAGGGTTGTGGGGAGACAGATTTGAAGATGGCTCAGTAAAAGACATATGAAAGCCTGCGTGGTTTGCAAAATAAAGCACCTAAAAACTTTCACGGGTATTTTATTGTATTTGATTGAGGAGAGGCTTCTGTCTGGCCGCTCTGCCATAATACCCAGACTGGTCGAGCGCTGTAGTGTTTCTCCTATCTGCACACAGGAGCTTCGGAGCCCAGCCAAAGTGACCACTGGGGTCCTGGTCACCTCTTTTACCAATGCCCCTCTCCCCATTACTAAGTTTGGTGGGGGATGGGGGGGGCAGCTCTAGGAAGAGTTATGGTTGTTCCAAACTTCTTTTATTTAAGAATTGACCTCACACAGAAACTGTGACCTTTACACAGACAGAAGTGCAATTCCAAATCATTTCCAGTCAACTGAATGTCCCACTCGTACTGGACTCCAAGGTGTAGAAATATCTCAAAGATGATCAAGACAAATGGGTTGATTGGTATTTTGTATGTAATTCCTGTAATGACACAGCTGCATTTTAATTTAGCCGATGCATCTTACGACTGATACAATCTTTTAATCCAAGCATTTGTGGCCTTGTTATGGCTTCAAACAGTGGCAGCGGGGCAGAGTTGGAATTTGAACCATGGACCTACACCTACAGCACTAGTACCTTGACCACTAGGCTATTACAATGGGCTTTCTTCCAGCGCTCCTATAAATCTCCCATAGCAATCTAAGTGAACTGGACTGTCATAGACCATGTTGAATACATAATTTATAATGGAACACATTAGAACAAATTTGAGAAAATGTAACGTGGCCCCCACTGTAGTTCAGCAAGTTTGAAAACCCAGCATAGAATAATTAGCTCAATATTAATTGATTATGATCCCAAATAACCTTTGGTCTAACAGGGTCCTGGTGCTCATACCATGTCACACCTTCATTACATCCATGATCTACAGACCCATTTATCCATAATCTGTGAGCACTGGAATGGAAAAATCAGGTGCATGAGGTTAATAAGGACACACTGGGGTGTATGGATTCACAGATAATTCTAGATCGGTTCTGTGCTGATTCTAAATTAAGGTTTTAATACATATGCTAAATAAAGTCTGCACCACTGCCCCATCGTTAATAAACTTCAGGTTCCTTAAGGAATCAAAGACTCAGGAGAATTGATTTTGTGCTCATTTCTGCTGCCCTCTCCTCCTCCTGTTCTCCTTACACTGTAATCTCAATTATCCCGTATGTCAGCCTTCCTTACCGGGTTCTGTTAAAGAGGGTTTGAGGCACGATTTCAATTCACAATAGCGCTGTCAAGTAATGGAATCAGGCCATTTGTTTGCACCTATTTTAATCCGGATCAATCACATTTTCCTTGTTTATATTTTTAACAGCACTTCACAGCCACATAAATGGACAATTTGTTTAACAGAATGCATTTATTACCTTTTTAATAAGTAGATGGACAGAATGATACCTCATAAATACAAAATATTGAGGTAATGTATCTTTAGGTACTACTGTTAGGAGTTCGAACTGTCATATCGAGCGCAGTTGTTAAATCGCACAGCTACACTCGACTCTTGATTCGATGAGTTTATAGGATGGAATCTGCTGATAAATGATTGAATGTGATAGAACACCACTATGGTGACCCTGGTTCAAATCCCGGTGGTGCTTTCTACATAGGTTGGCTGTCACACGATTAGGCTGGGCTTGGAGATAACCAGGAGATAACCAGGAGCCTATGGAGAACTATGGAGATAGCCAATCAGGGACCTGGGACATGCTTTTTTCCTACGTTCTTTTTGAAAGAAGAACAAACCATGTTTTAAGACTGCGATTCTCGGTTTCATCAGCAGGGTTTGCTCATAGTAGTTTTATGTCATTCAGATGTGAATAAGACGTATATAAAACAGATTTGTATTCTGTTTTTTTGCAACAAGGCATACCTTTATACGATAAATAGTCACAAGGTCACAAGTCACAAGGTCAAATAATAATAATTATACGAGAAGCAAAATGGTTATCACTGTTCACACCTTGACTGTTGTGGACTGGAACTGTACGTCTTTGTTGATGAATCTAGATTCCATTTGGAATCCAAAAATGGTCGGGTTCGACTATGAAGGCCTCATGGTGGGCGCTTCAATCCTGCCATCGCTGAGGAATGACAGTGTCCCAATTGCTGATTTGTTAAGCCATTGCATACAACAGTCTGTCCCCTCTAACAGTCACACGAGGGACACTAACAGCTCAGAGATATGTGCTGGACATGTGTTGCTTCTCATGGCAGGGCTTTCAACTAGTATTTTTCAGCAGGATAATGCTCCCAGGAATTACAGATTGCAACACTTCCTTGGCCCTCCTGCTTGTCAAATTTACTGCAAACGAGCCTTTATGGGGACCAGTTGGGACGCCTGCTTCGGCAAACGACGAGTGTGTAGGATCTACAGGCTAGGGTAAATGTGCTGCAGGATACTTTCCAGAACCCGTTTGCCCCCAGTGCCCAACCCCATCTCATCTTGCATCCAGGCTAGAAACGGCCCAACAGGATATTCAGAACCTCCTTTCAAATGGACATTTTCGTGCAGTAAACACAAAACACAGCAAACGATGTCGTTTAAACACAGTTTCAAGACTGTATGTAAATTGTTATAAAATGTTAGTTATTATATGAAGGTTATCACATGGCAAAGTCTCCATTGTTAGCTTATCCTGTTTTCACAGAGCTGCATTTGTCTTGGCTTCACTGAAACCTCTCATTAGTAATGTGACATTTTTTTCAAGAGCTAATCAAACACCAGCTCGCTTATCGACGCTGCCTGGTCAGCATCCGTTACACACTATACACACACTTCGTAAGCAGGAGTTGTATGTAAATACGTTTCATGATGATTCACTTTCATTTACACATAAACAAACACAAAGATGGAAGAATCTAAAATCCCCTGTGGTCTCGTTCCAAGCATTAAATTCTGTCCTCCGTTAATGAATAGATATAAAATCAAATTACTTCTTATACTCGATTATCTTATTAACACTATTAATATTGTAACTTCACCCCCCCCCCCAAATCTACAAGAATTAACCAAAAGAACAGAGACATATGAATGAAAAAGACAGCAGTAGACCAAGCAAGGAAGGAGAAAAAAGGAAAACAAGTACGAAAGTTGGGTAAGAAAATAAAAGATGATCAAAATGGCACACGGAAGAAAAAAAGAAAAAAGAAGAAATTACTTAAAACAACTACAGATCCCAGAAAGCAAAGAAACAAGGCAATACAAACAACAGAAATACAATTATGGATAACGAAAAAATAAACCTAGGAAAAGAATGCAAGAAATAAAGAATGAAATCCTGTAAAGAAAGAAGTCCTAAATTTGGGGCTAAAAAAGATAAGAACAATAAGAGATGTAAGAGACGAGAAAAAAAAAAAGAAATCTAAAACCAACACGACCAACGTATAAGAAATGACTCAAAATAAAAAAGTACATACAAGCAAGAAAAAAAAAAAAACAGGTAAAAAAAAATCAAGACAAGACATTTAAAACAAAACACTAAGACTAAGCTAAAAACACTCAAAGGGAGACACTTAATGGATAACTACAAAAGAATAAAACAGATAGAAAGAACACAATATACTAAATAAACTAATTATTTTGATCAATCCATCATGTTATTTAGATAGGAAAAAACAAGGGATAGCAGGTAGTTAAGGAATGTTTCCACACATACACAGAAAGAAGAAGAAATTAGAAGAATAGATTAAAGAAGGGGAAAAAATGGATTCGGTCATTTTAACCACAATAAAGAGAGAAAAGGAAACAAAGGAACAAAGAAAGAAAAGGAAAAAAAAACATGAAAGCAGATTGATGACTTCATTTACTAGACATGTTAACCATAGGCGACAGAAATAAAGAATAAAAAGAAAGAAGCAAGAGAAGAGTAAAGAAGAAAGAAAGAAGCAAGAAAAGGGAAGGAAGGAAAAGAAAAAAAAAGGGCGTAAGGTAAAAGCAAGGCAAAAATAAATCAAATAGAGAAGAGCAGATGAGTGACTTCCCTCTATAGAACAGACTCAGTTGGTTTAACCACAATAAAAAAGGGTCAGAGCCAAATCTCCCGTCTCACTCTCAGATTACATGGATGAAGGGGGAGTTGAGATCTTCTCAGATCTTTACCTTCCTCATAGCCCCAGTTCAGCTCTTCCTTCCCGGGTGAAGGTTCAGACTCATCCAGCACGGGATCAGCCATGTCGCTGTGACGTCTAGTGCCAAGATCTCCTAAATTCCCACGCAGAGGCCGTCTGCCAGCGGTTCCAGTCCAGTTCCTCTTCTTTATGCAACTGTGCTCACTGTGGAGCCAGCCATAAAGCACACAAAACAGATCTTAAACTCACCAGAGACCTCAGTTCCTTCTCCTTTTGCTGCCCTGATCACTTGCTGTCACACTTTTGTCTCTCCAGACGACTCACGGCTGCACAATGACCAAGTATCTGAACTCCATGCACTGCACGGCTTTCAAAAACTTGCCTAGCTGAAGAGACAGAATGAACCTTCCTCTTGAAAATGGGACTCTTTCTTTCTTTCTTTCTCTCTCTCTCTCTCTCTCTCTCTCTCACACACACGCACACGCGCACACACACACACACACACACACACACACACACACAAAAACCTCCTGCAGTCTGATTGGCTGGAGCTGTGACTACTAGATCGCTCATGTAGCAGGTTACAAACAGCTGAGCAGCCCAAACTGGTTAAGAGTCCAACCACGAGCGCACACACACACTCTAACAAAACTATACAAGGGAAATGGGTGAGGCTATAAAAACTCACACAATGAGAAGAATGAAAAGAAAGAAAATAACAAAGACAAAAGACTCCGACACAGAAACATAAAATATAACAGGAAGACAACAAAGTAAAATGGCTAGAATGTGATTTAAAAAAGTTAATTAATTATTTATCTGGCAGGTATAGTCTGGTTCCACTGATTCTCCAGCCAAGCTGTCGGTTTACTGCCTATAGTGGGATGGGCCTAGTGTGGTTTAATGCCAGTCTGTCAACCATCAAAAAACAAACACTTGTTACAGCCCAGGTCTGCAGAAGGGCATCTCTGAATACACAACACATCAAACCTTAAGGCAGATGGGCTACTGCGGTATTGAAGACCTGCTCAGAATAGGTTAATTAATCTGCAATTCACACTGGCTCACCATCATTGGACAATAGAAGATCAGGGAAAAAAAATTCTTTAGTCTGTTTTCAATTTCTGCTGTGACATTCCAACCAGGTCAGAATTTAGTGTAAACATGAAAGCATGGAACCATCTAGCCTTGTAGCAACAGTTCAGGCTGCTGCTGGTGTAACGGTGAGGAGCAGTATTGTTTCTGACCCTGTCCATCCCTTTATGAGCACAGCAGATCATCTTCGGATTTCTGTTTCCAGCAGCATAACGATCCACATCACAAAGCTTAAATCATCAAACGGCCTCCACGGGATAGAGAATAGCTAATGGTGAGAGTCACATTACGCATGTGCAGCCGACAAATCTGCAGCAACTGTGTGATGCTTTCATGTTCGCATGGACCAGACTCTGAGGAATGTTTACTGCACCATGTTGAATCTACACCCTGAAGAAATAAGGCAGTTCTAAAAAGGTCCAACCCAGTACGAGCTGGTGTACCTAATAAAGTGGCCTCTGTGCGTGTGCATATAAACAAAAGAAATAAAGACCAAGCAAAGGGAAAAACAGAAATAAAGCAAATATGAAATAAAGAAAAGATATAAAAAGATATATAAGAACGATAATATTGCATGTCCATGGGAAGAAACCGGAGTACCCGGAGTAAACCCACATGGACACAGGAAGGACATGCAGCCTACACACAAAAACAGAAACAAACAAACAATCCACTCTGGGATTGAACCACAGAGCTTCTTGCTGTGAGGCCACAGTGCAGCCATACAGAAAAAATAATGGGGGACACAGAAAATTGTTACTGATTGTTTTGCATGTTACTGATTTTAAATGAAAGATAAATAGAAAAATAGAACGAAAACACTAGAAAAATAATAGCATAAAACACAAATAGGGGGATTATTAAAAAATCCAAAATAAAAACAGTATAGATGGAATCTCAAAGAAATAAAATACAAATGTTTTGAACGTAATTAGCAGGGAATCAGTTTTAAAAAAAGATATGACAGAGAAAAAAAATCAGTTGGAATAAACAAAATACAACAGCCATAATTAGATGGAAATACAGGAGAGAGGGAAGGAGAGACAAGTAAGAAACTCGGATCAGGATAGAAAAAAGGGAAGAAAAAAAAAAAAAGTAAGAAAATGAAAGACTGAAAGATGATGAGACATTAAATGATAGATTAAAAAACGCTCCGAATAAGGGCTAAAAACACATTCAATGCTTTGTAAGGGCTGGAAGTGAGACGTTGTCGTTGGTTGTGTGTTCTTGTTTCCGGTTGTGTTCCCAGTGTGGATTCGGATCTGTGGCTGCTGCTTTTTATTTAGAAATGGAGAGACAATGTTGATGTGATAATGAGGACAGAAGCGGTACACATACTAATTCACCGTGTTCATGTTGTGTAATATCAAACACCACAGTGCGATGAATCATCACACTCAAAACTCACATTGTGATAGGAGGACTGAGGTCTGGTTCTTATCCCGAAGTCTGCCATGTTTTCCGGGAGCTAAAAGGTTACAGAGGGAAAATACAGTGCTGAATAATAACACAAACATGCACAAATACAAACCTACAAACTGGAGCAGTGACTAAAAAACATTATTAATAATATTAATAATTATTATTATTTGATTAATAAATTAAAATAAAGAACAAATCATTTTTTTTGAATACAGAAAACAACTAAATATATAAAGGGAAAAAAAAACAAAGAAAATCACAAACAACAAAAGGATATGAAAAGAGAAAAAAGAACAAAAAGTGCAAGAATAAAAACAAAATCCAAATGCAGAAAAAAGATGAAAATGAAAGTGTAAATACAAGAAGATAAAGATAAAAATATCCAAAACAATATAAAAAATACTGCAAAACAAATTAAATAAATGGGGAGAAAAGGGGTGATGCAGTGCAGTGTCAATGTTACTCTATACACACACACACACACACACACCATATATGGCATATCTTCCTTTACATCTTCTCCAGTGGAAACTAAAGGGATTTCAGAAACACAATTAATACAAACAGCTGTTTAACAAACTGGGCATGAGGAGAGTCGTTTTTAATCTAAGATAACATTTATGTTTCTAGTTATTCAAATGATTTATTTGCAGGAGCCTAAAGTTTGTTATAAAACATTCTGCACCGTTTTGCATTGTTTACACTTCAGAAATTAAAAAAAAACATTTTATTGAATGTATAAATCAATTTATGAGGAATTGAATCACGAGCACAAAAATGCCTAATAGATACAAATGAAAAGTACATGCAAATAATGGAACTAATACTATAAAATGCCTTTTACAGAGTAAGAATTGTAATGTAGACTGGGATTAAGGCTCTTACTGTACAAAAAGCTTGGATTGTACAATGTAGGACTTTAGTACAGACCACAGAATGAATAAAACATCACTCGTACTAAAACCTGTGCTGCTTACGCATTTGTTTACACAGGATGAGTACTTACTTAATCCACTGCCCCAACACCCCACCCCGAAAATCCTTTCAAAGGAATGCTGCTGCCAAAAACTTGAGTTTATCTGCTGTATTATAGGATGTTAAAGGAGAAAACGAGTCAAGTGAAATAAATTACTATAGCGCTTTTTACAATGGAGCATTTTCTCAAAGCAGCTTTACAGTATTATATGATCTTAAAAGTTCAATCCTAAATTGAGCAAGCCTAGGGAGACAGTGGAAAGGGAAAACTCCCTGACTGTAGAAATAAGAAACCTTGGGAGGACCAAGACTCAAAAAGGGATCCGACCTCTGAAGTGATGTTTTATTGGCAAAAGAAAGTTAATGAGTTTTATTATTCTTGTGTCCCTGTTTTTCAGAAAGTGCATCTATTACACAGCTCACTGCTGTAAGGTTGGATGATCCCCATCCACTCCCACCACCCCACTGTGCAAAATCTGACCCAGTCAGACGATACTTGTTGTACCAGATCCCAGGTCTCTGCTAGAGATTCAGCAGCTGTGAGGTGACGGCGCCAACCAATTGTGCCACCGTGCCCGTTATGACTGTTTGTTTTAGTTTTTAGCACCATGAACCTTTCAGCTTTACTCACTGCAGAAACCTCAGTGTGTTACTTGTTGATCTGTTATGGTCACAGCTGGAATTTACGACAAAGTCATGGAAGCTCAGGATTTTAAGGACATTTTTACAGTTTTTTCTCCTCTGGTACTTTTAGTTTGCTTCTAACCTCTGTATTTTCTGCATTCTGAAAAATTCTTGATCGTTTTTTTTCCCCAGTAGACCAACGCGATCACCCACCGGCAGGCGCGCCCATTTCATTTGTTTACGTAAAACAAAAATGAGGAGAAGATGAGCAGAAATGTACAGAAAGCACAGAAAAAGTTTATTCACTCTGTTCATTAAAGCCAAAACACTCATTCGAAAGGTGAGCTTAAATATCAGTTGGCCGTACGAGAACACGATCACACGTGCGGCTCGTCATGGAGAAGCTTAGTGCTTGCGATACAGAATCTCACATGCAGCACTAAGTGGCATTTCACCGCTGCAAAAGACTCCGTTAAATCCATCAGACACATCTTTAGTTTTCACATCCGAAGAAAATCATTTCTCCAGTGCCATTCAACGTCCCCACATTTCAGCTTTGACTCATCAAGCGCACGTAATAATCCTCACGTCATCTGTACAGCAGGCGGAGGTTCCCGCCCGTCCTCTAAGTGCTACTCTTTGTATTCCAGGAACTGCTGAAGCCGCTTGTGATGCTCTGCTGAAACGCACACGGCACTGAAAACAGAACAGGAATCAGAAGTCAGGAGGAAAATTCATACGCTGATCAGCCAATCACATGTTAATATCAGATTAACGTCCATGAAAACGACCCCCCAGATCATCAGAACATTATCAGTCACCCACAACAGAAGTCACCCCAGACCGTCCAGGAGTTCCATGGCTTGGATGAAAGCAGATTCTGGTTTGTTTGTTTATTTATTATAACAGGCAAAAATCATTTCTGCTGTTAATCTGATCAAATCTGCTTTCTCTTACTTTCCATCTACAAGGAGAAGCAATAAGGTAGCTATTGTGTGTGTCTATTAGAGTGCACAGTGAATGAAAACAGTGCTTAAATACTCTAGCAGCACTGCTGTCTCATCCAATCGTACCAGCTCGACACACGCCGGGTTATTTAATTCACGGTCAAGCTCCAACAGAGAATTTTGTTTATAGGAATTTGTTTAAAATTGCTGGGGGGGTTTTTTGGTCAAAAACTAATCCAAGAAAACGTGCATCGTTTTGCATCGTTTACACTTCAGAAATGAAAACAGTGAGCAAACTGAATCGTGAACGCGCTATCATGAATGGATTTGTGAGCAGGGTGCATCGTTACGCCCCTTGTCGCTTTTGGTACAACGCACCAGATCGTTTTGCTTGTCAAAATTTCGATTAACCTCCATTTTTCAAGTCCTTTTCAGAATCCATTGTGATCTTGTATCCAAAATAGCTGATATTTGGGAAAACTGACTGTGCCCCATTGAGGAACTTTTTCAAAATTATATATTTGAAATACAAAACTAAATCTATGTTGTTTGTAGGTACAAACCTAACGCATGAAACTCATTAAAGCACAGGTTTTTTTCCTGCTACAGCAAATCTAAACATAAACAACATTTGCTCACTTCAGATGCTCTCCGAACGTAGACGTGATCCTGTAGATGGAGGTTTTGAGAGCGGCCCTCAGAGCAAAGCGCAGTGTCTTATAGGTGGAGTCTCCCATGCTGCAGCAGACCTTCCCTGGCTTACTGGAGGCATGAGGGAGCTTGAAGTGCCGGTCTACAGCCTGAGCACAGAAGCAGGGCAACACAACACTTTACAAACAACAAAAACCAACAAATGAACGAACGTGCACGGTGACAGATCACCATTTCACCTCTTGCAGGGACAGCATGCTGTCGAGAATGCTGGGTAATGTAGTCTGGACCACTCCAAACTTATCCTCAGAGAAAGACGCTGCCACCAGGTGAGACAATCCTGTAATAGTAAAGGAAAAAATAGATCACATGATTGTTTACTACAATAACTAATATACAAAATGCATGTGCGTACAGAACTCGACTATTTTTTAGATCGAATTTGGTTTTGATACTTTAAAGTAAGAGAATTGGGGAAAAACTACAGAGGAAGAGTGAGCTGCAGAATCCCCATGTGAGAAACGAAATTCCACTGATGCACCACCAGATGTCGCCAGACATTAGCATTAGATTTCAAATGTTTGGCGACATCTGCTGGTTAGTAATGTGAAATGCAGACGTATTACAAAAGTAAGAGTAATTCCTGGTTGGGTATAGATCTGTATACATCCTAATTTAATTAGTTTTCTAACATCTGATGGTTAATTTAGAATTTGATACCTGTAATTGAACCCTAAACTGATCTAAATCACTTTCATCAATACGTTTATGTGCCTTTTAACATCCTCATTGTCTTCTGTGATACAAGACGTAAATGGAAATAAACACTGACCGGACAGTACCACAGCCACACAGCAATTTATATACTCTGCACAACAAGATTAGTTAAGAACAACATGAGACATTTAGTACAGTGCAGGACAGTCCAGTAATAGATAGAACTGTATCTTTTATGAAATTTGAGACACTTAAGAAAAACGAAAAAGAGTAGGAGATGTTTTTTCTTTCTTTCAAGACAGCAATTTTTAGTCAGCAGGTATCAAAAGATTTCACTCATACTAGATTTCTGTCATTCAGGAACTTAGATATTTGCGTACAAGACCTAGACCTTACACAGAATGAGAAGTATGAGTTTAAGAGTATTGTTTAACCACTAAACCACACATTTTAGTGCACCACTGACCGGTCTGTTTAGCTCCGAAACGTCACAAAAACACTTGGAATGGTGCCCATACTTATGCGTGAATGGTGCAGCAACAAGTTCGAATTCGGCTCGTTTCCTTCATAGGCCAAGTTCATCGATTAAATCAACAAAATACGTAAATCAGACGTGCATAAACTATTGTATGAAACTGTATTACACACAGAGTAAAGAAGCTTTCAGACCTTCCAGAGCCCAGATGTGAGCTTGACTATCAGCGAACAGGGCTTGGCTCGACGCTTCAGGCAACTGTAAAAAAAAAAATAAAAAAAAAAATGCAATGATAAAAATATTCAAATGCATTTCAATAGTGTACAGCCAAACCCGATCATCTGAACGTACCTCATTCCTGGACATGGACGGATAATGAATACTGGAATAACAGGAACCTTATATGCCCCGTTTCTTTTGGGACAATAGATCTCATTATGGTATCTCCTAAACCCTTCAAACGTTCATATTATATCAGGATATCAGTTTAACATAGTGATGGGGAAATATTTATGTTTACGTTCTCTCTGTCTGAAAACCTGATCTTATAATGAATCAGTTCTCATATTAAAGATGGATTTTAACTGATGGAAGGAAGTGGAGGGGGCAGGTAGAGGCAAAAAAAATACCTACTGCAGGGGTAGCCAACACGGTGCAGGCAGACACCTGGTCTCCCGCAGGGCATTTCTAAAAATAGCACCTTGGAGCTAAAACATTTATGTAATTAATTATATTGTTGTTGTTTTTTTTTTAGCAGGTAAGCGGTTTCAGTAGCAGAGAAAGGGATGCAAATACTTATAATTTAATTCATATACTTAGAATAAAATACACAGTTTAGCTGGAAATCAGACACCAGGAGTTTGGCTGTGCACGTCGAGCACTATATTTAGAAAAACACTAAATGCTTGGTATTATCTATAGTACTGACAGTGCTGTGAAAAAGTCTTAGGCCACCATTAGATTGGATATACCATAGTTTTAGCAACAGTATACTAATAATGTACGATTTCTCAGCCCATCTAAAAACAGGCTTAGAAAACAGGACATGTGTATGGAGTATTAAAAAAAAAAACAATCAGAAAATAGCTTTGATGTTTTGGTGTGTATCCCATTATATTAGAGCAAAAGCGGCATCTAGGAGCTTCACTGGGATGCCAAGTACGATCTGAAGAAGCTTGATCAGGAATGGTCTTTTTGGAAAGGTAGCAGCCAAGAAGCCACTTTTTCAGACGGTGAACAGGGTGAAAGGAAAAACAAATCTGAAGTTCATCAAGGCTGTAATAAAAATCAGGGAAAAAGAGGATCATGGAGCGACCCAACTGTCAATAATTTGTTATATATGGTCATTATACCATTGCAAAACAACAAATCTAATGGTGACCTTAGGTTTTTGGACAGTATTGTACATCATTACTACTAAAGAGAAAATGCTTTACTCGATTAGAACTCAACAAACAAGGCCATAGAGACAAAGAAGAAGGTAGATCAGGTCTTACCTTATTAAACAAATACACTACCAGCACACGCTTTGCCAAGAAACCTTTCACCTGAACACAACAGTTCAAGGCAGGAAAACAGCAGTGAACATTCATTCAACATGTAGCCTATCGTCATTATTAGCAGTAGTTGAATAAAGTCCAGATTCGCCCATAAAAACCATTTAAACCATGAATGTTGGCATGGAGAAAATGATCAACTGCACCTGTTCCTTTCTGTTCTGCAGCCACTGTGAGAGGAAGCTGGGTTTTTGCTCAGCAGGTGGAGAAGTGGAGGGAGGAACAGAAGTGGCTACGGGGCTCCCATTAGTCTGAGAGTCTGACATCACAGCAGAAAAAAAAAATCAAACAACAAAAGATAAACAAAAGTTACACCATCTAATGTGTTTTACTTTCTGTAAGGACTAGGGTGTAACATCACACACACCGCAACGCAACGCAAATACGTCACGACGTGAATTGTAGCTACTCAGATGTGAACTGTTCGATTCAAGGAATTGCATTTTCTGAACACCAGAGGGCGCAATCATACATTGTGCTCCCTTGCGCGTTTAAAACTATTTAAATTGAAGCAGTAATTCTTCTTAAAAGAATAAAAGTGCACATTACAAATATTAAAATAATTCTGTCACTCAGTTATTTAACGTATATTTAACGTAACGAAACATTTTACCGCAATTTAAACCTCGGTTCGTAGTCGTTTTTTAATTGCACAAAAGGTGCACATTATTATAAACTGCAATTCAAAATAAAGCCAAACTTCTTCCTTATATAACTCATCCCATGGCAACTGGACATACATTTAGGGGCGTAACCATTCACCCTGCTTACAATTCGATTCATGATATCGAGTTTACGATACGATGGTTGATTTTACATTTAACAAAAGACTTTTTTTATTGCTGTAGTTTAAACAAAAGAATTTTCTTCTACAAGTTTGATAACAATACAAATTTAGTCCCTTGCAATTAAAATAAATGATTAGAAACATTAGGTTTAAATGAATTCTCTTTTGTTTGTAGATAAGCCCTGTTCAGATGCAGCAATCCTAATTTCTTTCTAGAATATACAATAACAATAAAGGCATTATGATTAACTTGTCTTACTGTAGCGTCATCATAATTAACATATTATAACTTGTCATAATTACTAAACACAGCCTATATCCTGTAAATTATGTGCACTCACATTTACATATTCATGTCTTAAGATAAATTACACCGAGGCCCACTTGGTGCTGAATTCAATTTTGTAAGTTTCATTTCTGTTTGTTTTTAGTTATAGCGGTTCAGAGGATAATGGAGGTTAATGGGGAGGGGGATTGTGGGTAAGATTTACCCATATCTCACCTGTGGATGTGCTCCAGAGTTTGGGGTTTCTCCTTGTGATGTGTGGACTCTGCACAGACCAGGGTAACTGAACCATCTGCTGCCCGAGCAGCGGGCGTAAGGCGGGGCTGGAGAACGGGCTGCCCAGATCAGGGGTGAATGGGGCAGTCATGGGAGTGTTGATGCCCCTCACGGCTGAGCCGAACACCGAGCCGGGGGTTCTGATCAGTGCACTGGGGCGAGGAGTCTGAGGAAGCTCCTCTGTACCTGGTAGCACCGAGGGAGGAACGTCTCATGCTCAAAGATCATCCTCAGTACAGAAATGATTCTCCTCAAAGTGATTCAAGTCAGTAACGCGGAGCTAAATACGTGAAGCATTCTGGTTAACTAAAATACATGAAACGTAATTACAATAATACACAAATACAACAATCAGAGAAACAGGTGATTGAAGAAATAGAATGTTTAGCTTCTATATTAGATGACCTACAAAGCGTCTATTATTTAATTACTAAGAGGTAATAAAAAGAAAAATAATCCAGTTTAGGTTTATACCTTCCACTCATATGAACTGAGTAGCTCTGTTAAATCTTTCTTTAGTGTCCAGTACAGACTATGTACATGAACCTATTATAATTGGTGATGAACCTGATACTGACAGGGGTAAAGTTCGACTCCCGTGTGATTTTACAACCTGACAAAATCCCTTTAGCTAAAATCACGTTTGGAATTCAAATCCTGTCTGAGCAGAACCTAAAGGCAGGAAGCTCAGAGAGGAAATGGACTGACGAACCGGGACTGTGGTGAGATTTCTCCGAGCTGGTGGAGCCACTCGTTCTGGGGTCACTTCTGTCTGATGGAGCTTTAGCTCTGCCGTTGGAGGCGACGGCATCGTGATGAGCGACGAGACGCTGCGTCAAATCCCTGACCAGCGACACGCACTCCTTACTGATAGCATTCCAGTTATGAGGGTGACCACCTGCACAAACAGCGCACACACACGCACACAGACACACACAGACACACAGACAGACACACAGACAGACACACAGACAGACACACAGACAGACACACAGACAGACACACAGACAGACACACAGACACACAGACAGACACACAGACACACAGACAGACACACAGACACACAGACAGATACCTCATCTTCAGCAGCACTGCTGAGCTCCATCTTAAGCTTGTTATACAGCTCCAAAATATCAATACAGCTCTGATCCCTTCAAAAACACACACACGCACACGAGAATTGTTCAGTAAAGTGCATCATTCAATAGACGTGTGTGTGTGTGTGTGTGTGTGTGTGTGTGTGTAGGAACGATCCTCACCCGATAAAGCGCAGCAGGACGTCGGTGACCGCTTTGGCTGCCGTGACGATGGGGCTGTGCGGCTCGTTGAACGTCCGTGCATTGTGCTCGATGTAACGAACCTCCCACATGAGCGCCGAAATCCTCCTGCACAGAGGATAAAGAGGCGGATTTACCAAAGACATGGGACTCGCTGGGATATGCGCATTCGTGTGTGTGTGTGCGTGTGTGTACCTGTAGAAGCGGTGTACTAGTCTCTCTCGGACGGTACTGAGGTCGGTAGGATAAGCCACCACAGTGCAGTAGAGAGGATAGTCCCTCAGGTCCACCGGACAGGAGAACGCTTTCGCCACATCTGCACACGCGCACAGAATAAAACAGAATTTCTCTGCTAACAGATTATAAAACCAAGTTCAAGTATTTCAGCTAAGGGCCTTTTTCTATGAGGGGGTGTCAAAAATTGAATCCGAAAGCGGAAACCGATGACGGTTTGCCTGAAAAGCTTTGGGACACAAACCCACGTGACCAAAGGTATTGAGACGCAAACCCTTGTGACCAAACCTTGTTGCTCCTTCAAGAAATCTTGTTCTTACCTCACAGATTGCTGTGATTAATTCAGACCGAATCGCTTAAAAAGGTACAGACACAGTTCAAAAGACCGGTGCCGAAATAATCACACTGTGTCGCTGGAGTCGAGTCGACTGATCATCCTCAATAGATTTAGGTTTAAAAATATTACATCTCCCATAGAAACGCACTGACGGAATGCTCAGATTGTAATTTCAAACGACAAAGTTACAGTTTGAATTTACAAATAAAAAAAAAATTAAAAAAAAAAAGCAATCGTACCCATCGTGAGCAGCTGATCAATGGCAGTGATGACCCTCTCGCATTCTTCGTCGCGCGTGTGCGCCCCCCACTCACCGTCCTGAGGCTGGTAAAGCAGAGCCTGAAGCTCGTCCTCCGTCACAGGCACGCTGTCGCCGACCTCATCCGGGGTCAGAGCTAGAGAGAGCAGCTGACTGGTCACGTATCTCATACACGCCCACTCTACCAGGGACAAGCAGGTAACGGGAGTGGGAACGGGGTCAGAGACCTACCTTCTTCTGGAATGGGCTCCATATCCCACGGACTCATTTTTTCTTCCTCCCCGTTATCCCACCTAAAGTCAGATTGTTACAAGACGACAAGATTTGGCTTCGTTTCAAATTCCTTGCAGGATTACAAAGCAAAACAATCCAAAAGAGCTCATGGTTTACACACTTGACAGCGTAGCACTGGAAGAGGCTGTCTGGATATTCGGCTTGGTACGGCTGCTGACTGGCCACCGTCCCAAACCACCAGGCATCGTCTATAATGCTCCTGAAACGCTGCCCTGCATACACACACACACACACACACACACACACACACACAGCTGTAAAACCACACCAAGCTCAGACTGTTATAAATGAGGCACAACCAAAACGACACACCAAGTGAGAGCTCACCAAGTTGCCAGTTCCGTTCTTTGGCCTCGTTGTAGAACTGCCGTAGCACCAGAAAGTCAATGACATCGGGCATATCATGATACCTGCACAGAGTGTGCGTGTTCTTAGAGCACTTCCTACATACAATTCAATATCGTGTGTGTGTGTGTGTGTGTGTGTGTGTGTGTTTGCACGTGTGTTTAAATACTTCAGGCTGAAGGACTCGCTGGTCATCTTCCCTGAGAGCGGGTCCAGGAAGGCCAGTTTGAGGCAGCAGAGCGTGGGCGGACCCACCTCGTACTTTATACCCACCACCTTCACACACTCTTGATCCTGTACGGAAACACACAACTTAGTACACACAAGCACACAATGAATTTAATACATAATCACTAGGTACACAAAAAAACAACACTGCCACAGCAGGAAAAGAGACTTGTACAGGGTATGCTTACACCGACGTGTGTGTGTGTGTGTGTGTGTGTGTGTGTGTGATACCCTGAGGTCCAGTCTGTTCCATGGCTGTTTCTGAGGGTTGATGCTGTAAGATTTGGCACGACGCACTGCCCGAACATAGGCCTGGTGACCCTGCCGAAAATATATCAGCTAGAGAAAGAGAGAGAATAGAAGTGAGTATTTGCCAATAAAGCATCTTTGAATATGAGAAAGAGAGAGACAGACAGGGATGCAGACAAACTGACAAGCCACAGACAGAGGGCGTTATGGGGTGTTACGTTACCTCATCGCCCATCTGAGGTAGGAACGGAGATCGTCTAGGTATCGTCTCCATTATCCAGGGTGGGGGAAGCCACTCCTCAAGCTCACCAGTAGGAACAGTCTACACACACATACACACATACACACATACACACACACACACACACACACATACACACACACACATACACACACACACATACACACACACACATACACACACACACATACACACATACACACATACACACACACACATACACATATACACACACACACATACACATATACACACACACACACACGGGTATGGTGCTACTTAGCAGTTCTCACTGTTTTCCTTTTGGTTGGCTGTTATTATTAACCTTCTAAAGACCCATGATGGCTTTTTTTTGTTGTTGTTTTTTTTAAAGCACTGAGCGACAGCCGTTGTGAGACTTGTGACTGGTGAACTGATGCGTCGGCTGAAACGAGGCACGCGTCTCGACTCACAACAAGTTTAAGCAAGCGTGCCGAGCGCTGAAACAAAATGCTCCTGTCAAAATGCGCAGAGAACCGAATTTGGTGAGGTCCGAGGTCGTTGAGTGCCGAGGTATGACTGAACATTATTTCTTGAGGGAAAAAAAATAAATTCTCTCAGTACTCTGTGCCTTCTGGAACCGGAGAACCACTCTTCATTTACTATTGCATTTAGGGATATTGTAGCTTAAAGGCCTTGCTTAAGGGCCCAACAGTGGCACATGGACCCTGTGGACCCCGCAAACTCTGGCCAATAAGCCCATATTTTAACTGCTGCGTCTCCACAGTCCCACAGCTGTGGTTTATTTTGAAGCCTCACTCTTGCTTATGTGCAACAAAATTAGGTACGGCCAGCCTGCAATCAGGTCGGTATTATGGGATGGCAGAATAGGGCTGAAGGTCGTAAGATGGTCTCCAGCTACCCTCAGGGGTACTTTTAATGACATTTTTAATGGGGTCAGATTCTGACCTCGACTCATCTGTTGCAAATTTTTGACCTGGACAGAACATCCCATGCTTGAGCAACATCCAAGCCAAGCCATAATCAAAGCACAAAAACATCTCACGGCTCGCATGCTATTAGCGAACGAATACATGCTACAGACAGAGCAGAACCAAGTCAAAGCCACAGCCTCGGACTCACCAGACCAGCTCTGTCCGTCTGAAGGGAACTGACACTAAGGCTATTCTCCCCCGACTTGCCAGACGGGACAGTATCGGGGCTCGTCCGCTGCCTAGAGTCGGATTCCTTCTTGGTCCTCCTGAGTTCCTCCATTAGCCGGTCTCGGTCTGACTGCAGGCTGACCATGGATTTGGAAAAGGCGTTCATCTGCCTGCTATAGGAGTTCTTCTCCAGCGACACCCTGCTGAGTGCGGCCTCCTTCTCAGACAGATCCCGGGAGAGCTCGTTGACCAGCGCCGACAAACTCGAGTTTGGATCTTTGCTTTCCAGAGCCAGGAGCTTCCGGATCAAGACGTTTTTCTCTGCGGTCAGAGCAGTTAGTTCGGAAGTTGAGTCGTTCAGCTGCCGCTCGAATTCGGTCGCGGACGCCATGGATTCCCCGAGTTCCTCTTCGTACCTGCTGCGCAAAACCTTGAAATCGTCAATAAGCTGATCCCGATCGTTCTGTAGCGCCGCCATGGCTTTTCCAAGTGATTCGTTCTGCGAGGTTACGCTCTTGTTCAGGTTTTTAGCTTCGAGTAAATCCTGCTCTGCCTGCATCAGCTCTTTGGCCAAATCCGCTACTCTTTGATCCGCGGTTTCCCTCTGGTTTCTCATCAGGTTAACCTCATGCTCCAAAGCGTCCAGCTCCTGATTGTACTTCACCTCTGCCTCTGCCAGCTTCTTCTCCGCCTCCATTAGCGTTTCCTTCAGACCCTTTTTCGCCTCGTCCGTGGCCACTTTTTGGCCGAACAGCTTCTGCTGAAGGTCGTTGCACTCCGAAGCTTTAGCAGCTATGGCTTGTTGCAAATCTGAGATCACTTTGCTTTCGTCGCTCTCCAGCTTCTCCTTATGTAAGGCCAACAAGCTCTCCTCCAGTACCTGTACCTGAGATAGTAGTTTGGCTTTTTGCTCTTTTAAGCCTTCGAGTTCCTCCTTTGTTCTTCGCAGCTCAGCCAGGGCGTCCCGATGCTGCGTATCAACGAGCCTCTTCTCGTTCTCCAGGTTCCTGATGGAATCCTGCTGCTTTTTGAGAAGGTCCTTTAGCTGGTTGTCTTTAAGGGACAGGACCTGGTTTAGATCCTCTCTGTAGCGGATGAGCTGCGCTTTCAGCATGGCGTTCTCCGAGTTCAAATCGTCCATCTGATTGAGGAGGGTCTTGATTTCTTGCTTTAAGCCCTTGCTTGCACCCTCGGCAGACAAGACTTCGTTCCTCTCCTCCGTCTGCCTCAGCTGGAAAGATAAACGCTCTTCCTCCAGTTGGAAAGTCTGCACGGAGCGTCTCAAGGCGTCAATTTGTCTTGTCGTCTCCTCCTTCTCTTCTGCAAATCTGTCCAGTTTGGCCTGGAGGCTTTTGACCTTATTCCGTAAAGTCTTCAGTTCTTTTTCATCCCCTTCCCGCCTGGCGTACAGAGCACTTAACCTGTCCTCGTACCCTGCTAACTGAGCGTGATGGCTAGCCTGGAGCTGCTCCAGATAGCCAGACATTTGCCCCTCTTTCGAGGATAACAGCGAGGAAATCTCAGCGTCTTTGTTCTGAACAAGGGATTTTAAATGGAAACAAATGGCTTCCTGCCTCTCCAGGTCAACCGCAAGCTTGCTGCACTGCTCCTGGACCAAGAGCAGCTCCGACTCTGTCTCTGCTACCCTTTTATTCGAGCGTTCAAAATCGGACTTCGCTTGCTCAGCCGAGTACGTTAGCTCATCGAGCTGCTTTGACAGTGTGCTCTTGTCGCTTCGCAGCGTCTCGATCAAGGCGCTCTGGTCTAAAGAGCGTTTGCTTAGGATCTCAAGTTTCTGATTGAGTTCAGTATTGCTAGCACCTATCACGAAAAGCTGCCGCTGATGCGCCGCCGCTGCCACAGAGTATTCACTGGCGGCCCTCTCTAATTTCTTATTAGCGATCTGCACTTCGTTTAGTGCCCTAGCTTTCAGCCGGTTGTCCTCTGTGAGCTGGGTGATAACCAGACTTTGCTCGTGAAGCTGTCTGTCTTTGTCACCCAAGACTTTCTGAAACACATCGTCCCACTTTCTGGCTGCGTCTCTGCTGTTCGGATCTACGCTAAACAAGGCCAGTTTGGCCAAACTGCTCTCTGCTTCCCTCTGCAGGGTTTTGATTTGCACATCTTTGGACTCGACTTGCTTCTGTAACGATACGATGACACTCGCGTCGCTTTTGCCTTCCTCCAGCAGTTCACCGATTTGCTTCTGCAGCTCAACTCGCTGTTCTTTCAGAAGAGCCTGCTGCTGTTCGGCCATTTTTTCCAACCACCGGTCCTTCTCTGCGGACTCGCGCTCGGACCTCTGGTTCCTCTCGGCGAGCTCCAGCTGTAGTCGATCTCTTTCGGCACGTACCCTGGATAGATCTCTTTCGGCCTCGCTGAGGTTACTTTTGTACGACTTGAGCTCATTCTCAACGTTTTCACGCTCCTTTTGGAAATCCGCGATCTTCTTAGTCACGTCTCGGAGCTCCTTGACAACCTGTTGGTGCTCGGCCTCTGAGTTCTTCGACGACCTTTCCAGGTTGAGAATGAGCTCCTGATATTTGATGCAGTCCTGCTGGAGCTGGTTGATCTCCTGGTGCTTTTCTTTCAGCAGCTCTTGGAGCTCCTTCTTCATATTTTTGGAGCCCTCGGTGCCCCTTTGTAAAGTTTTGAGCTTCTCCTCGAATTCTTTAACCAGCTTCAGATGCTGCCTCTCCTTTTCCTGACAGGCCTTCACTTTGTCCTCTTTGGCGTCCTTCAGCTGGACGGCGAGCAGCATGTTTTGCGTTTGCAACACGGCCATGGCCTCGGTCATTTCGTCGATGCTTTCCGAATTCTTCAGGAGCACCGTCTCCAAATATTCGTTCTCGTTCTTGACTTTATCGGACGTCTCCTGGACGTTCTCCAGCTCCTCCTGGAGCATGCACTTGTCATCCTCCAGAATCCTTACCTTTTCGTTTAGGCTTATGGTCTCCTGGGCGTTTTCTTCGATCACATGCCGAAGCTCTGCTATAGTCCTGTTCCTCTGCCTCAGCTCGTGCTCTGCCTGGTTTAGGACCTCTGCGTTCTCCCGTTGGAGCCGTTCAACCCGCGCTGCTGCATCTGCTTTGAGAGCCTCCATTTCAACAGCGATTGAATCCTTTATACCGAGAGCCTCCTCTAGTCTGAGCTGAAGATTATTTTCAGTCTCATTCGAGCCTTTTTGCCATTTCTCAAGAGTGTCTTTAAGCTCCAGAGCCACGTTCTGGTTCTCCTTCTGAAGTTCACTCATTTTCACCCTGAGCTCCTCAGATAGTTCCTGCAGGGACTTGATTTCGTTTTCCAGCTCACGATTTCTGAGCATCAGCTCATCGACGCTGGATTTGTGCTCGCCATCGAACGAAATCAAGTCTTTCCTGATCTTTTCATTTTCAGCCTCGAGCGCCTCGATCTTTTGCTGCTTCACCTTGGCAAACTTTCTCATTTTCTCCTTAACTCTGTCGTTTTCCTCCTCCAGCTCGCTGACTCTCCTCGCGAGGCCATCCCTCTCGGACTCCTGTCTGTGAGCCTTTAATAGCGCTTCCTGCCGCTCTCTCTTGGCGCCTTCGACGAGCTGCCTCATCTTGTCCATTTCACTGCTGACGTTCTCGTAGGCCTGCAGAAGAGATTCGTACTCCTGCTTCAGATCGGCGTGCTTGGACTTCCATTCGGTCAGCTCCTCTGTCTGAGAGTCCTTAAGCGATTCGAGCTGGCACGAGAAGGCTTGCTTTTGTTGCGTGATGTTCTCGATGGTCAGCTTCAGGCTCTCGCAGGCCGCCGACAGGCTGTGGTTGTCGCTCATGATCCGATTCACCTCGGCTACAAGGTTTTGTTTCTCGGCGCTCAATGCGGAGGCGCTCTTTTCCAGCTCTGCCCTCTGCCGCTTCATTTCGGACGCCCTGCTTTCCAGCGAGGTGAACTCGGATTGCACGTGCTCGTTTTGTGATTGCAGTTCCTTTAGTTCTTCCTCGAGGACCTGGTTCTGCTTCATCAGCTCCTTGCGAGAAATCAGAGCGGCTTGCAGCTTCTTCGTGAGCTGACTGACGGACTTGTTCTCTGCCACCTCAGCCGCTTTCCATTGGCGCTCGCTGACTTCTAGTCGCATTTTTTCCATTTCGACCTCGTGGAGGTGGACCTGCCTCTGAAGCTGTTGCTCCAGGGCTGAAACGAGCTCCTCCTTCTCTGACAGCAGAGACTGAAGCTCAGTCACAGCACTGGAACTTTCTTTAAACTGTGATTCTTGCGCTTTGGGCGATTCGGTTCGTACGCACAGCTCCTGCTCCGCCTGGGGCATCTTGCTCAGCAGCTCCTGGTTTTGCGCCTCGAGTTGCCTGAGCAGCGACTCCAGTTGCGCAAGGTCACGCCTGGACGCTTCGAGTTTGACAAGGCAGCTCTCCTTTTCTCTCTGCAAAGCCTCTGTTTGCGTGATCGATCGCTCGGCTTCAGATCTTGCATCCTGGCGTTCCCTGGAAGCTCGATGCTGGGTTACACTTAACTCGTTCTTCAAGTCTTGGAGTTCGTCCGATCTTTGAGCTTCCAGTTGCAAAGCAGACTCGAGCTCTGTCTGCAGCAGGTTTCTTTCTTGACCTAGTCTTTTAATCTCCAACTGCAGATCATCTGCCCGGCGTTTATGATTCTCAGCTTCGCTCGAGTTGAACTGAAGCTCAGCCAGGGTGCTGTGATGGTCTGACCGCAGCCTGGCCATGTCTTCATGAAGTTCCTCAAGTTGCTTTTTAGTCGTTTCAACACAAGACCTTTGCCTCAAGATCTCCTCGCTCTTCTCGCTGATGTTCTTCACAAGCTCAGATCGCTCGCGCTCCATTTGTTCGTGCGTTTCTTTCGATTGCTTTTCCATCCTGATGAGTAATTCATCCTTACGGGCTAACTCCGAGTTCGCCTTCTCCAGGCTACATTTAAGCCGTTCTGTCTCGTCGGTAAGTAGAGACGCCGCCTGCTTTTCATTCAGGACATCTAATTGATTTTGATGCTCCAGCTGGAGGATTCTCATGTCTTCCCTGAGCTGCTCAAGCTGCTGTTGGGCCATTTCAAGCCGACCCTTTTGCTTTGTGATTTCCTCGCTCTTCTCGTGGAGCTCGGATCTCGAAAGGGTCAGCTTCTCGTCCATTTCTTTTTCTCGTTCTTCCAACTTGACCAGCGATTCGTCTCTGTGGGCCAACTCTGCCGTGGTCTCGTTCAGACTGCGTTTGAGTCTCTCTAACTCGTCATGAAGTGCTGAGGCTTCTTGTTTAGAGACTCGCAAGCATTCAGCAGCTCGCTCCCTTTCCTCGCCGTCCCGTTTCAACGCTTCCGTTTCCTCTTTGGCTCGCTGTAGAGCACCCTCTAGCCCTTGAAGCTCACGATCGTAACTTGACTGGAGGGAGCAGAGTTCCTGAGATTGCTCGGCGTGTTTCTCTCGAAGGCTTTCGTATTCTCGCTTGAGCTCGCTAAATTGTTTCTCGCTTTCTTGGCATTTCTTGATCGACTCTTTACGAGCCAGCAACGCTGCATGAGCTTTCTTCTGAAGAACAGATTTTTCTTGCTTTACCTTGGCCAACTCCCGCTCCAATTCTTCCGTCGTGGCCTCCTCGCGTCTCGCACTTTCGTTCTTCAACTTGATGTCGTCCTCAGTTTGCTCGAGCCTTGCCAGCAGGGCCAGCTTTTCGGTTTCAAAAGCGGCCTCCTTTTCTCTGATGCTTATATGAAGTCGGTCAATTAAGCTTTGACTTTCGTCCAGTTTTTGAGCAGTCGAGCTCAAGTCGGCGTCCTGTTCCTTCAAACTGTGCTCCATTTGTCTGACCGTCTGCTCCTTTTCCGAAAGGACCAGCGTCAGCTTTTCAATTTTTCTCTCCTTCTCCTGAACTTGACGACTCAGCTCAGAAACGATCTCGGCTTCGACTCCGTTCTCTGCCCTTTGCTTTTCATGCTCCTCGACCTTCTTCAGAAGCTCTTTCCTTACCACGAGTGCGGCTTGAAGCTTTTTTTTCAAGGCCTCTTTATCTTGGATTACTTTGCTAAGCTCTGACTTCAGCTCGACGTTCTCTTTAACCAGAGCTTTGTTTTCCGATTCTGCATTCTCCATCTGACTTCGACAAACGGACAGATGCTCTTTCGTCTCTTCCAGCTGTGTGAGCAGCATGTTTTTCTGTTCTTCGTACTTCACCCTTTCGCTCGAGGCCGACGTAACGACCTGCGTTAACGAAGAGTCCTTTGTTTTCAGCTGCTGGCTGAAAGAACCGAGCAGTTCCTTTTGCTGAGTGATCTGGAGGCTCATGCAGCTCAGCTCATCGTCTTTCTTCTGAACATCGTTGAGAAGTTCGCCGTGCTTCAAAGTTGCCTCTTTGAGGTTCTCGGATTCTGTCTCGAGCTTTTCTTGGAGGTCTTTAATACTCTCACAGAGTAACCTAATCTGACCTTCGCTCTGGTTTTTCAGTTCTAGGAACTCCGCTTGCTTTTGCTCCAACTCCTGCTTAAGGCAACACGCCAGAGATTCGCCGTCTTCCTGCAGCCCTTTAATCGTGGCTTGCAAAATGACCCTCTCTTCTTCAAAAGCCTTTATTTTATCTGACACGGACCAGGACAAAAGCGACGCGTCTTTCCGGGCACACTCCTGACTTTCCTCTAAACTCTTTAGCTTCGACTCCATATCCTGCAAAGCCTGTTTTAATTCAAAGTTCTCACTGTCCTTCGCATGGACCGTCTCTAAAATCTCTTCCAATTTGCCTCTGTTTCCTACCGCTTCCAATTCTTTCTCCCTAATCTTCTCTGAGCCCTGTTTAATGGCCAGCGTGGCTTCGGCCAGCTTTTCATTTAAACGATCTAGGTCTAGCTGCAGAGCATGTGCTTTATTATCTTTGGATAACAATTCGTTCTGAATTCCCTGGAGCTGCTCAGCAAGGACATTCTTAGCCTGCGTTTCCCTCTCGAGAACTGAAAGCCACTCTTTTTCGGACTCTTGAAGAGTTTGCTCAATTCTCTGAACCTCCGATTTAAATCTGGCGATTAGATCGTCTTTGGCACTAACCTGGACCTGGAGCTGCTCCGCCTCGGCTTTCATTTTCTCCACGTTGCCACTTTGCTGCTGGTTTTGGACCTGTAGGTGCTCCTGCATCCTCTGAATCTCACAGCTGTAACTCCTACTGAGCTCTTCTTTTTCCAGAGCCAGTTTAAGCACCTCTTCTTCCTTTAGCTTCCTCTCGTTGGTGGCGCTATCTAACTCCTGCTTGGTTAAAACGTTCTCCTCTTGAAGCCTCCTGCACAGCTCGTCAAGCTTCCGCACCTCCGAAGCGACTTGCTCCGTGTGTTTAACCTGAGCCGTGTATTGACTGTTGATGGCATGCAGAGCCAGCTCTCGCTGCTCGAGGTTCTCGGTCAGGGAATCGACTTGGGCCGCCACCTGAAGGTGTTGCACTTTTAACCTTTCGATTTCGACCGTCAGCGAGCCGGCGTTCATCTGCTGAGCCGATAGCTCGTCCTCCTTTTGCTTGGCCTCTTCGGCGATGAACTCTTTCAGCTGCCCGATTTCGCTCTGCGACGACGCCAAATCCTGCTTGAGGTTCAAAATCTGTCCGTCACGCTCGCTGAGGGTCTGGTTGAGGCTCAACAATTCTTCGCTCTTCTGCGAGAGGAGGGTCCTCATCTGCTGAAGGTCTTCCACTTGGGACGCAAATTTCTCCTGGAGGTTAATTAAGGCACTTTGCTTCTCTTCGATAGCCACCAAAAGCCTCGCAGACTCCTCCTTCAGGCCCTGAACTTGGCTCTGCAGCTGCGACACGAGCTCTGTGCTTTCCATAAACCGACTCTTGAACAAGGCGGCCTCGTCAGCCTTCGCGTGAAGGTCCTGAACGGCCCTCTTTTGGTCCTCCACGGCAGAACCGCTTTCCTTCGTCAGCTTCGTTATCTCCGAGACCTGCTCGCTCAGCTTCTTGTTCTGTTCCGAAACAGATTCCTGAAGATCAGCCACTTGCTGCTTTAATTTGTTGCACTCTTGATCTTTGGAGCTCAGAGATTCGTTCATGTTCCTGATCTCGGATGAGTGTTTGGCTTCGGCTTCCAGAAGGGTCTGCTCTGTCTGGGCTAGATTTACTCTCAGTTGTTCCGTCTCCGAGGACAAGTTCTGGACTTCAGAGTTCAGATTCGAAACGGCGTCTTCCATCGCCGCCTTCTCGCTCAGATGCTTCTCGGCTTCCGCCTTCAACAGCCTGTCCTTTTCATCCACCGAACCAGTGAGAAGATCAATCTTCTCGAGCAACACCTGAAATTCCGCCTGGAGTTTAGAGATGACGTCCATGTCAGAAGCCGCCCGTGCCCTAGAGGCGTCTGAATCTGCTTTGATCTGCTCACCCAGCCGACCAATTTCTTGGTCCTTCTTGAGAAGCAGGACGTCTTTATCCTGCAAAGCTCTCTGTAGGCTCTGTGCCTCCCTCTGCAGGTCGGCGATGGCGTCCTTTTTCTGGCTGATCTGATCTTCGCTGGATTCGAACCTAGCCTGAATTTGACACAAGAAAGCCTCCTGTTGCCTCAACGACTCTTGCTTTTGTCGCACCTCCAGCTGGAGGTTTTCCATTTCTGAAGACCTGGTACTGAGCTGCTGAGTCAGTGCGACCAATTCCACCTCCTTGCTGGACAGCTGAGCCTGAACAGCACCAAGTTCTTCCTGTTTTCTGGAAGCATCTGCGAGCGAGTTCTGGAACTCCGCTTTAATTTTCTCATTCGCCTCACGGAGGGCTTGGATGGTGTCCTGAAGGTTCACAAGTTCTGCCTCCTTCTGGGACAGCTCCTCTCTGAGTTTAGCGTTCTCAATCGTGTAACCCTCGTTGTCCGAACGGAGCTTTTCCAGTCCTAAACGTTCCTCCTTGAGGGTCTCGTTCTCAGTCTGAAGGTTCGCGAGAAGGTCTTTCAGGCGGTTGAGCTCATCCTGTAAGGAGACGCACTCCTTAGCCTGCTCTTGTACCATGGCGTCTTTCTGCACGAGTCCCGATTTAAGAGCGCTTCCTTGTTCCTGAAGTAAGGAGAGAGTTTCCTGGAGCTGACCGAGCTGCTCTTGGAAACTCGCGATCTGCTGGCGTTGATCCGAAATGACCTGGTCCTTCTCGGCAGCGCTTCGGCTGAACTGAGACGCCGACCGGGTGGCTTGTTCTTTTAAAAGTTCGAACGACTCCTCGGCTTCTCCTAGCCGTTTTGAGACAGATTCATATTCCTTGGTCTTTTCAAGTAAGGCTTCCCGATTCTGCTCGACCGCCCTGCTGAGCTCTTCTTTGTCTTTCAGAAGTCCGTCTATAATTCTGCGATTTTCCGCATGCTGCATCTCGAGTATTGAAATCTTCTCGCCGAACGAGTCCTTCTCCTCCGTTAAAGTTGTTAGTTCTTTTTGCAAATGACTGCATTGCTCAGCTTTGTTTTCTAGCATCGCTGCATTCTTTGCATCCATTTCGGTTGCAGCTCGTCTTGACTCGGCAAGCTCTTTCTCTTTATTCTCATACAGAGCCCTCAACTCTTGGTTTTGCCCAGCGAGAGCTTGAAGATGGCCCTGAAGTCCAAGGATGTCGTTCTGCCTCTGACCCATCTCTTGAGAAAGCTTAGCGTTATCAGCCACCACACTTCCTAGAGACTTTTTCACCTCGGCACTTTCAGCCTGCAGAGCAGCAATGGACTCGTTCGTCCGATCCAATTGTCCTTTGTAGTTCTGACACTCTGCTTCTCTTTCTTGAAGTTTCCGACTGAGGGAGTCGCACTCGACGCGGAGCTCGGACGAGAGGAGGTCCCGCTGTCTCGTCAGCTCGCGTTCTAAAGACGACGCTTGGTCCTGTAAAACTTTGTCCTTCTCCGTCAGTTCCGCCTTTAAAGTCTCCTCAAGACGGGAGATCTGACTCTGCATGGCTTCCATCTCAGCTGTCCTCTCATCCAGAGCTTTGTCTTTCTCCGACATTTCACAGTTTAGCTGCTCCACCCGAGCGCTCAGGGCCTCGTGCTGGCTTTGTAAACGAGAAACCGTTTCTTTGCCAAGTTCCAGGGACTCCCCGAGACGGCTACATTCACTGGTCCTTTCTGACAGCGATTCGGTAAGGAATCGTTTGTCCTGCTCAACTTCTGCAACCCGAACCCTGAGCTCTTCTGTCAGTTTCAGATTTTCAGCATTTTGCATTTCCAGTGCCGCCACTTTACTCACCAGGGCGTCTTTGTCACTGGAAATCTGCGCCTTGCTTTCGAGTTCCTGTTTAAGGGCGTGACTTTCCTCGGTGAGATTCCGCACTTGAGCCAAATTCTCCTCCAGACATTTTTTATCCATTTCTAATTTTTCCTCTAGACTCTGTTTTTCCTCTTCGGCTTTCGCAAGCTTCTTTTCCAGCTGTGTTATCGCCTCCAGCTTCTCCTCGAGCCCCCGTTTCACCTCTTCCTGACACTGGACCTGAGCTGCAAGCTGACCGGAGAGAGTTTGAAGCTCGTGGTCACGCTTCGTTACCTCAGCGAGAAGCTGGTTACGCTCCTCCTTGAGCGACTTCATCTCTCTTTCGTACGACTGATCCTGCTCCTCAACCCGCGCTTTAAGCTTCTCGTTCGAACTCCTGGTCTCCTCGAGAACTCCTTTGGACTCTTCGAGCCTTTGCTTAGCGCCGACCATCTGCTCCTTTAACAAAGAGATTTGGGTCTCGCATTCAGAAAGGTGAGAGCGTTGAGAGGCGTTCAGCTTCTGGATCTCTGCATGCAGACCTTGGATGGTCAGCGCGTCCTTTTCCACTTGTTTCTCCAGCTCTTTCAGCTCGTTCATCTTCGACTCTCGGTCTTTTCTAGCCTGGCTGAGCTCGCCCTCCGTTACCCTGAGCCCCTCTGTTAGCTCGGCGAGCTTGGCATTCAGGGAACGCTGATCAGAAGACTGCGATTCTCGGATGATCTGAGATTCCTGTTCGGCTTTAGCCAGAGCGCTCTCCATGTGCACCAGCTCCTCCTCTTTCAGCTTCATCTCCTGTTTGAGTTCGATAAGCTGCTCGACGTATTCGGCCAGGTTGCCAGATAGAGTGGAAATCTCCTTGTCTCTATCGGCAATGGCGTCTTTCAGGCAGTCGATTTCCCTTTCGCGGCTCTGGAGATCGTGGATGAGCTGTGCTCGCTCTTCTAAATGAGTGGTGTTCAGCTTGTCCAGATCATCGTTCGTTTGATCCAGGTCAGTCTGCAGGGATTCAACCGTGGCCTCCTGCTTCTGCGTCTGAAAAAAAAAGAAAAAAAGTCCTGTATTACACATTTTATACAATAACAAACTTACTGTTAAGCATCATTTTAAAAATCTCTCCAAACACAAGTGCCAAAAATCCCTAAAAACAATCAATGAACGTATCAATTACAAATATAATAATAAAAATATAATAATAATAATAAAAAAAAACTTACATAAAGCTTCTACCCAAAACCAGCAACCAATTGTAAAAGCTAACAAATAAACAAAGACTGAAAAAAAACAAACAAACCAAAGAGTATTGTTTAAATTGATTAAAAAAAAAAAAAAAAAGATTTTTTAGCTACATATTAACCAAATCATCAGCCTATTGCAAAAAATAAATAAACTTAATAGCACGACACAAAAACAACAACAAAAACACAACAGCAGCAACCTTGGATAGTTCCTTAAGATCCATAAAGAGAAGACTTTTCTTCTTTTTTGGTAAAGAAACTGTGCGTTTCTTTAAGTGGAACTCTTTTCTGTACCGTTTCTTTCCTCAAACAGAGAACTAAACTCGGCTAAAACGAAAGAAATCAATCAAATCCGGTAACGGCAGCAGAAAATTACAAAAGGCAATCAAGAGAGCAACCTGGAATAAAACAATAAAAGGTCATTTAATGAGCGACCAACCTTAAAAACCCCTACTAAGCTCAAATAGAGAGCTGGCCTTGGCTAAAAAGAAATAAATACACAAATAAATGAATAAAATCAGGTTACTGTGACGATCCAAAGAAATCAGCAACTCGCTCCTGAAAAAAAAATCCTAACAAACTTCTCAATTTCGTTTAGAAAAACAAAACGTTTATTTCTCACTGAAGAGGTGATTTAAAAAAAAAAACAGCTCTTATAGTAGAGAAATTACGGTATTGTGCTTTAAGTCAAGTCGAATCAAATCAGCTTTATAATCTTATATGATCTTAAAAGGCCGATCCCAAATTGAGCAAACCTAGGGCGACAGTGGCAAGGAAAAACTCCCTGAAAGTAGAAGGAAAAAACCTTGGGAGGAACCAAGACTTAAGAAGGGACCCGACCTCCACGGGCTCCCTCCACGGACTGAAAAAATTAATTTGTATTAATAGTAAATTAAGCAAATAATACAATTGAAATTAAATAAATAGACGTTTACTTCAAAGTAAGTACTTTCACTACTAGTGTTCACTTCAAATGCTTTTATGATGTTTTGAAAGCGCAGAGACATGACATAACTTTATATATATATATATATATATATATAAAACCTTCCTAACCTTCTCTTTCAGCAGGTTTAGCTTCTGTAGCTGATCCGTCACCGTAGCTTTCAGTTCCGAGTTCTGCTTCTCGAACGCCGTGCATTTCTTCATGGCTTCAGCCAACTGGATTAAAAAAAATAAAAATAAAAACGAAAAAATAATAGCGCATTTACATTTACAGTATTTAGCAGACGCCCTTAGCCAGAGCGACTTACAAAAGTGCTTTAAGACATCAGTAACATCGTCCATTCTTAATAATAAGGAATCTAAACAAGAATACACCTCTGAAACTGTAGAATTTGTGTGTGTTTTTTTTTTTTTTTAACAGATAGAAGTCGATTTATAAATAAACAGTACAAACGTTACACTTGAAGGCTGTAGAGACCGAACGTTGTACTTCTGATTTGTTTGTTTTCTGTAATGAGCTCTGAATGATCTCTGAATTAAGCATTATTAATTATTATCATTAAATGTTTTTTTGTTTTTTTTTTTTTTTCCAACTGACGTTCTGTTCCGTTTGCAGCAGTTTAGCGCAGGCGTCCCTGTGCTGTTCCTCTTTGTCCCTCAGAGCCTCCCTCAGGCTGCCAATCAGCTCCAGTTTCTCTGAGGTCTGGGCCAGGGTTTGTTCCTTCTCCATTAGAGACGATTCCAGACTCTCCTGAGTGCTGCTGAGCCTGAGACAATAAAGAACACTTAATTAGGACTTTTATAAAGCAGTACTCCAAGAAGGAACTCACTCTCCCAAAAACGAGGGGATATTTCAAAATGAATGCGAAGCGATTAAGAAAGGAAGCGTTTGATTTTGTTCCGTTAATCAAAAACATTCAATTCAATTCAATTTTATTTCTATAGCGCTTTTTATAACGTAGCATCGTCTCAAAGCAGCTTTACAGTAATAC